>JAWQUT010000371.1:590948-613380 GCA_033807755.1 Ellobium chinense | reverse complement strand
AAAAAACAAAAGGTTTCAGTAACCTAGTAGTAGCAGTTAGTAGCAGAAGCAGTGCCTAAATATATTCCCTTTCTTTGGGGCGGAGGCGGAGGGGGTCTAGGTAAGTCTTTGAAAGATCAAGGAACATCTGGTCTTGAAGCCAACCAAAAACAAACAAGTAAAAAACCTCTTATCGCTTGTAAAAGCATACAGTGTAGATATAACACTTTGACCTGAGTCACGAAGTTTGCACGTGTATCTATATGATAAGCCAATTCAGCTCGAACACATTTGACCTGTCTTGCTACCGGTGCCCCCTCCCTTCCCTCCACCAATCTCTTTTGCCCACCTCCCCGAAGGAAAAAAAAAAGTCACGATAAGGGAATATGTGCAACACACACGCAATGGGAATTTCTTCTTAAAGAATATATAGTGTACACTGAATAGCGGAAGGCAAACTCAGGTTGTTTAATCTACATGCAATCGACTCGCTTTAATCACAACGTGCTTAATCGGAATTTCAGTTTAATCGCAGTATGAGTTTCTAGTATCTAGATAACAATAATGCAGTTTGTAAATGCATTTTGTATGCAATATCAACCGGATAATCGCAACTCTTCATAAAGGTAACTTTTTGCAATGGTCCGGAGCAGTTGTTCTTACGCGGACTCGACTGAAAAATCATATTTATCTTACACACAGCAGAAGGCAGCCATAAAAGACGGAACGGCCGTGTGTTTTGCTGGGTAACAGATGGCAAAAAGATAGTACATAATGTGTATGTAGAAGGCCTTCAATATGATCTCGATCGTATCTGCCTATTAGGCTTAATGTGTACAAAACACGAGGTGATTCAGTAACATGTACACATATCATCAGATAAGATTGTGTAGAGGAGGGGAGAGGACAAAGTCAGAGAGAATTCGAAAGGAATGTAAGGGACAAGGAGGGAAAAAAGTGGAGACACACAGAGAGAGAGAGAGAGAGAGAGAGAGAGAGAGAGAGAGAGAGAGAGAGAGAGCGAGAGAAAGACTGAGACACAGACATAGAATGATGGTTAAGATTGGGCAAGAAAGAAAGAAGAAACGATGAGAGAAAGAATGGAGAGAAAAGTGAAGCAGAAAGATGTGTGACGCATAGCAACTGACAGAGAGGAGACAGCGACGGACGAACGAGATAAGCGTAAACAGTGTTATGGTGTCAAAATCGTCATGTCCATTCCACATTTTGTCTAAATCAATTTGAGTTTTTGAGAAAGTTAGCACTCTCAATCTGTTGCTCAAAGCAAAACAATGAGGCAGATGCGGTTTAACTTTTAAAACCTGGGATATAACAACTAGTCAAAACTCCACATTTGTTTAAGTACGAAAAAGAAGATAAGTGGAAGATCATAGTAATATTAACAACTCAAATCATTCACACACAAACAAAACAACAAAAAAAAAATGTAGAACGAACGTGCCGAAAAGTTGATTATTAAGACTACCATGTTAAACTAGTCTATGTGTATACACTATTTTCGATAGGTCGACGATCTTCCTCCTACGCTTTTGACCCCACGAAGCCAATGACTTAACAACNAGAGAGAGAGAGAGAGAGAGAGAGAGAGAGAGAGAGAGAGAGACAGAGACAGAGACAGAGACCCAGAATGATGGTTACGATTAGACAAGAAAGAAAGAAAGAAATGATGAGAGAAAGAATGGAGTGAAACGTGAAGCAGAAAGATGTGTGACGTAGCAATTTATAGCGAGCAGAAAGCGAAGGACGAACGAGATTAGCGTAAACAGTGTTCGGAAGATGGTAGTAATATTAACAACTCAAATCATTCAAAAAAATAATGTGGAATGAACGTGCCGAAAAGCTGATTATTACGACTAACATGTTAAACTATGTGTATACACTATTTCCGATAGGTCGACGATCTTCCTCCTACGCTTTTGACCCCACGAAGCCAATGACTTAACAACTAATCCCTCCGTGATCTGGTAACAAGGTGTGGAAAAACATTACAAACATTCAGGTCAGGGGCAGGACAAAAACATCTGATTTAATGGTCGGTCGCCTGGTTGTTACAGCGGCGGTCACCAGGTAACACATCCCCTCTGTTTCACTCCCGCCTCCCTTGGCATAAACACAAACACCCACACAAGGTGATTTTAGCTGTTCAACCTGTCGCTTAAACAGGTTATTTTGGATCAAACATTCTTCCAATGAATACATGAATTTCAAAAAGCAAAGTGTCGACATGGATGATGATGACGTTTGAGGAAGACACATGCAGCAGTGAAGGAAAAACACAACAGAACTTGTGAAAATAGATGGTATGAAGGAAAAGCACAACAGAACTTGTGAAAATAGATGGTATGAAGGAAAACACAACAGAGCTTGTGAAAATAGATGGTGTGAAGGAAAAGAACAACAGAACTTGTGAAAATAGATGGTATGAAGGAAAAGCACAACAGAACTTGTGAAAATAGATGGTATGAAGGAAAAACACAACAGAACTTGTGAAAACAGATGGTATGAGAGAAGCAAGGTGCAGAGTTGTTCTCTAAAAGGGAAAACATTAATACTAAAGAAAATATGCAAAAAGCATTATCATCAAAACACCAGGAAATGTCATATGCGCATGCCTATATCTGTCATAACGGTATGCAAGAGGTCGGTACTCGAATACAAAAGCTCTCTATTAGGACAGAAAAAAATACAATATTGTCTGGAGGGAAACAGAATACAAGATGCGATACCAAAGTGAGGAGTATAAATATGTAGCTGGAAGAAATATACAATACTACCGTATCCCCAAAGTAAAACGCACAAGACATGGGAAAATATCAACAAGAGGATGCACACTGCACATGAGAGGACGCCATGATGTAGTCTAGCTATGGAACAAAATCAGATTTCAGCGACCACAAAGTAGAAGCTTGACAAAATCTATTTGAACAGCGATCTGAAAATCAAAACCCCCATTAACCTTCAAATGAGATAAGAGGATTAGAGAAGTGGGGCGGTAGCGATGGTGATAGTTGTAGTGATGGAAGGGACATGTGCAACGGATCAATAAGCACGGATCGACAGAGCGAGCGAGAGAGAGAGAGAGAGGAAGTGACAGAGCAAATGAAGAAAACAGTTGAGAAGGAAGTGAGGGAGGATAAAAGCATTTATGAGAATGAATGTAAATACAAAAAAGACGGCGGTGCTGTTGAACAAAGAGATGAATTAATAAAATATTATTTGAACAAAAAGCCAGCCGGACTGACAGACAGATGGACGGACCAACCCCTCTCCCCACACACACACACAGACACACACACAAAGACAGAGACAGAGAGAGAGAGGCAGGCCCCAAGAAACTTGAGCAAGACAAGCTCAGTCGTTATGGCGGTACCAAGTCTACATAGCGCAGCAGTACTAATCAAGACAAACACGAAGCAAGGCTTTACCATATAAGTTACTTAGTTTCACATTGCTTGTCCCTTAGAATAAACCAGAACTCTTTTGCTGTGCCATAGATATGCAATACACAGCCTTACCGTACTATTTCTTCGAAAAAGTACCTTATATAACACAAACAAGGAAAGGACATACCGGGTTCGCAAGGTATACACATTCGTGTACGTGACAAGCTTTATCGAAACCTCCGTTTTGCTGTAAACATTATCTTCCTGATATGGTGTTCACGTGAAGAAACGTTAACTATATCAATTAATAATCGTCCTTGAATAACGCCGTATCAGACTCTTTAAAGGGACAAGGGCAGTTTTGGTTTTTTTTGTTTTTTCAAAAACTTTAAACCACGTACATTTTCCTTTCGTCCGACCATTTCTGAGAAAAGACAGCTGGCATGTCGGGATTTTTATCTTCCAAATGCCGCTATAACACGTGCTGCGTGACGTCAAAAAGCGAGAAAAGCTAGCAGACTAATGGGGCAGATGCATGCGCGAACTGTCTGGACCAATCGTCTGCTAGCCTATTTCGCTTTTCGACGTCACGCAGCACGAGTAATTGCGGCGTACGCAAGATGAAAATCTCAACATTCCTGAGGTGTTTTTCTTAGAAACTGTAAGGCAAAATGAAAAATGTCTGGGGTTTAAATTATATGAAGAAAATAATGTGGATTTATGACGCTGTGATGCAAACAGTTCCCCATACCCTTTAAGATATGGCGCAATATCCAGAGACCCAACCAGCCTGGCACTTGATTTAGTTAAGGTTAGGGTTACAGGAAGGAACAGGTAAGAAAAATCACCGCTGGGATTGTCCCTAGACATCATCACTGTCTAGAACTCCTTCATGTATCATATAACAAATGTGATAATTTGTGATCTTTTTCAACCATTTCTTTTTCTTTCCTTATTTTTATTTTGCTTACTTTTTATTCAATTCAACACAAATTGCCTGATGAAGAATGCTTCGCCTTTCAAAGATCTGCAATAAAGTTTTATTACCCCTTTACTTTTTAGTTTATTACCGGATTTGGTGCAGTTCAAAGGACTTGCATATATGCATATCTATGCCTCTTTCATGTGTGCTCTCCCATTATCAATCCAGTCTCTAACACTAAAGACCCTGCCTCCAACATTAAAGCATTTAAGCCCCTAACACTAAAGATAGCACAGGGTGGGACAGACCCTGAATACTGGTCCATGTGGAACACGACCCTACAGCATGTCAACATGAGCCTCATGTTACAGAAAGGGAAAGGGGACTGAAAAGAGAGGGGGCGATGGTTGAAAAGCCTCCTCCTCATATCAACACAAACAAACAAACGTTGCTTGAACAAATCCAGAATATTTAATGGGCGGTAATCGCCTTTCGCTGGCCTTCAAATTGAAATTCAAATTTCAAATATTTCCTTATTGATTAGGGGGGATAAGCTCGGTGTCATGGCTGAAACGGCGAAGTTGGATGGAGATGAAAATATGTGCTTCAAAGGGAAGGATGGGTGATGGGGTCGTTGAAAGATAACGAGGCAAGAGATGGTGATTGAATGGAGGAAAAAAGGAAAGCTGATGAAGGAGACTGAAAGTGCGAGAGTGACTAGGGGGAAAGTAGAGAAAGAGAGTGAAAGAGAGAGACTGAGAGAGAGAGAGAGAGAGAAAGAAAGAGTGAATGTGACTGAGAGAGAGATAACCATGGTACAGAGAGGGAAAAGATAGAGAGACAGTAGAAATAGTAATATAACGTGGGTAAAGAAAGAAAGAGAGAAAGAAAGAAAGAAAGAAAGAAAGAAAGAAAGAAAGAAAGAAAGAAAGAAAGAAAGCTCCAAGGCTGACGTGTGTATGTCATTTTTGCCTTTATCAATCGCAGATGAAATAATACTCTTTAAGGTATTTTATAATGAAAATGTACTGCGAGAAAAACGAAGCAAATGTCATCATATAAACTAAATCACTCCAATGTTTGGCATCACCTCAAAATGTTCTGTACCATAGTTTCTGGCCTATTTCCTAAAAACTTGCTAAACAGGATCCTTAGGCCTTTCCATCACTGTCCATTCTTCCAAAATCTCATCCATTTTAACAACATCTGAGACAAAAACAACAACAAAAAAATATTTAATTTGCAAAACAGTTTGCCTGCAGTGAATCCTGCACTTTAATGTTAATGAGAAACTTCAAATGTAAAACACGCAGATGATCAATCAAGGCAACCAATTATAGTCGACCTCGCCCTATCGCAAACTCCCCGAGAGCAGCAAAATAAAAATGCAGTAAAAAAACAGAAGCGGGGATTATACAGTGACTAGTGAGTAGTAGATGGTAGAGCATTCTTTAAAGAGAATAACGTTGCCATTAGGAGGACTGCGATTACGTAGAGTCGATGACTGTTGTAACAGCACCCTTTTCCCCCTCCATCTTCTCCCGTCTCCCCCCTCCCTCCCCTGGAAAAAAACAAAACCAAAAACCCTGAGGTACAGGCTCCGACATATCGAACATCCCATGACAAACGTGAAGTCATACAGAATCTAAACAAGGTCTTGCATGCTACATTCCCCTCAGCATCAGCTGTCATCAGATCATGACATGCATCAAATTTATTTTTGTGTAAAGAGAGAAAAAAAATGTTGTCTAGAAGGAAAAGGTGACATGTGAAAGGATTATCCCAGTACAGTGCAATGACAGATTGTCAAACTAGGCAACAGTGATAGGTTGAACTAGAGAGCTCGCCCAGTCAGGGCATTGATACGAATTGAACTAGACGTTGTTGTTGTTGCTGCTGTTGTTGTTGTTGTTGTTGCTGTTGCTGCTACTGCTGTTGTTGTTGCTACTGCTGCTGCTGTTGTTGTTGTTGTTGTTGCTGCTGCGGCTGTTATTGTTGTTGCTGGTGTTCAATTTCAATACTCAAGAAAATTAAAAGACTGGGCCTATAAAATGTTGAGGATCAAACAGAACGGAGGCAAACATGAAAAAAAAAAAAATCCAATTAACGAGTACACTAGTTTAAAAAAATGACACGTGGAATACTGAACATAAACAGTCCTCGTCAGCGACAATGTCATACTCTTTATCACTTCTATCTGACTTGTATTATCTACTAACTTCAGCGACAACCTATAACTTAACCATGTTTGAGTGCAAGGAATGCTGTAACGAAGTCTGAATCACTGTGGATGTTCTTACATTCTCTTACCATTAACTCGGCCTTACTGTAAAGGTGCACTCAGCACTGTTGTCCAAGTGTAGTATCTTACGATGGTAAGAGATCACGACATCTCTCACGTTACAGTTAAATCTGTCGAACAGTTGTTTGGATCCTGAAAATTTAATTCACAACTCCACACTACAGTATAACCGCTGATAGAGCCAGACTACACACTAACCCTCTATGCCGACATAATCCAGAATTATTCTTTGACCAAACAAAGCCTCGGCCTACTGACACTTCATTAACCGGCCACTCTGGTCTACTGCACGTTTCTTGTACTGTGTAAATGAGATAGTTTTACCATGCATTCATTATCTCACGAAAAATGATACTCACACAGTGAGTTTCCGTTAGCCCGGCCTAACCAGTCTGACTTGGAAACGATGGGGAAAACAACCCCCTATGGAAAGGGATACGCGTACTGTATGTATAATGTTGAAGCCTATTTGTATAAAATATGCTTCATACTCTCAATTAATGCAGTGGGATCTGAAATAATGACGTGGTCTTTTATAATATTACATGCTCGAGTAAGCGTGGGGGAGGGGACGGAGGGACGGAAGGGGGCGTCGGTGAGTGAGTGAGAGAGAGGAAGGAGAGGGACAGAGAGGGGAAGAGAGAGAGAGAGGAGAAAGAGAGAGAGGAGAAAGAGAGAGAGAGGAGAAAGAGAGAGAGATACTACATACTTATTATGTACATAATAATTTGGACCCGCGGTCGGCCCACTCTATTCGACTGAACCTAGTTATAAAGATGCAGAATCCAATAAAACTGACTCGAAAGAGAAAGAGAAAGAGAGAGAGAGAGAGAGAGACAGAGACAGAAAGAGAAAGACAGGAATAATTACAGTGAAATTTCGATACCAAGTAATGAGATGATAAATATATGCTTCTTTATTAAGTACGACTTTCACATCAACGAATTCGTTATCCCCCCCNNNNAATTTCATTTTTAGTCATTTCACTATTTCGATAGATTTCGATACTAAGTACTTCTGAAAAATAAATAAACTTCTACCTGGCACCAAAGCCGTTTCTATTATCGGGGCCTTCCCTGCGTGAACATCCATAACATCCATGTTGATACAAAACATCGTATTCCACAAAATATAAAAGTTTGGGGGAAAAAAATGTGATTGCACACTGCATAACTGATTTGTGGGCATGAAGACATCTAGACTAATTCTCCCGAAACGCACAACAATGTCCAGTATTTGTGATCCTATATAAATCGTACTGATGTCTTCATAACCGGCTAAATGCTCCTACCAACTTCTACTGATGCCAATCTTTATGTAAGAATCGATGACCTAATGTGTGGAAAAGGACAAACAGCACATTATAAGTATGTGTACGTTTCTTGGATGTCATAATAGGCCAATCAATGAGGGAAGTGGGTTAAGCAATTTTTTTCGCTGTCGTTCTTACTGACAAGATATTGAACCAATTATAGTACACAGTACAAAGTGCAAGGTATTACTGTAAGTATCTAGTTTAGGTTACATAGTAATGGTTATAACTGTGTCGTGAGAAGAGGGTAAACTGTATACCCTCTACACACAATATATATATGGTGAACATAAATGCTACCGGCAGGCAGAGAGACACACTGTATTTCGAATGATTAAGACAGGCAGACAAAGCCTCACACGAACAAACAAGTATGACAGAGAGACAAAGAAGGTATGGTGAGTGCGTGGGTGGATAGATGGATGAATGAATGGATGGATAAACATATGGAAGTATGCATGGATAAAAACTGCCAAAACATACTAACTCTATGTCAAATTAAAAAAAAAAAAAAGATCATCCCAAATCAAAGCAAGTCCTGCGATAAGTATGATGACAAGAACAGAAAGAGAACTACGCTCTCCTCATAATTCATCATGGGACAAGGAATTCCCTGTGAAAAAAATACAAGTGAGTGGTCCATTAGCCAATCCTGACAATATACCAAGCCTACCATTCACTGTGGAGACACTGACGATGGAGAGATGGTCTCTCAGATCAATCATCAATCACGTTTCTATAAATATCCCTCTCAAGCTTCTGTCACATCACCACATCTCTTCCACATTAATTTCTATCACACTGCACACACTTACAACATCACGCACATTGGAGTATGGATCATCGCTTGAACAAAAAACCACAGTCAAAGCATGCAAGCATTAGTGCACTGAACCATCACACAAAGAGGCGATGAATAACGTAGGCTCTGCATGCAACAAGAACAGAGGAAAACCGCTTGAAATAAAAACCGAAGTTGTTTTGAGTTTGATAAAACCAAAATAGCTCTTCACCACCTTACGAGATGAAAGCTCCTTTATCAAACATGTCCATTCTGAATTCTGAAACACTTTCATGTTACACCCAGCAGGAGTACGTGTACATTGGCCACAGAACATTATTAATATCTCATATAAACACTGAACATTACTGAGATCTAGGTCAGCGCCTCCATGAGACATAAAGAAAGAAAAATAAACAGCCAGGTTTGCTGGCCAGGTATGCATTGATTAAGTGTTATCAAAGACTCCTCTCCCCATTTCGGTCATGTAAAACTATTAGTTACTGAACAGTAGCAACTATAAGCCAAACCAAGATGACCTGATCTATAGACCAAAGTGATCCAATGCTTAATGGGCGACAAAATATTGTACTTATTGTTATATAATACGATACTCGTAAACCCAAAGCAACAAATAATGCGAATTACGTTTCCAAAAAGAGTGTTATGTCTTCACCCTAGAGGAATAACAAGGTGGATTACTGTAAAACACTGAACACTGCCGAGATCTAGGTCAGTTGCTCCACAAGACAAAGAGAAAAAAAATAATAAACTGTCTGGTTTGCTGACCAGGGCATGCACTGATTAAGTCTTACCGAAGACTCCCCTCCCCAGTCCGGTCATTCAAAACAATCAGTTACCGACCAGTGGCAGCCATAAACCAAACCAATATGACCTGATCTATGGACAAAATTGATCCAAAGCTTCACGGGCGACGAAATACTGTAATAATACAATATGAAACTCGTAAACACGCACCAACATAAAAAAAAATGCGAATTATACTTCCTAATGGAGTGTTATGTCTACATCCTATAGCAATAAAACGTTAGCGAGGAAAAAACAACGAAGAAACAACAAGGTGGATTACTGTAAAACCGTGAGAAAAAATGTTTCCAAAGTAAAAAGCTGGCGACAGGGGTTAACGCTGTGCTTTCAATTTTGTAGTGACATTTGACTTGCTCACGAAAGTACTACAGGTCCTCCTAGGACATTAGGAACAACTCAAGAGTTCAAGGTTACGATGTTTTGATGTAGGTGTGTAAAAACTGGACATGGACAAAGAAGAAAGTCGAGCCCGAGCCGCCGAGGCATCAAACAATAAATACGAAGTTTGCCAGTCGTTAGTGCAGAGTCCAAGATTCCAAGTCTAAGATATACAGTATATCGATGGTTAAAATACTCAGCCCCAAAGATGGTAGTGTTATCAATGGGTTTTACCGTAACGTCTCCATTGAGAGACGATATAGGTACCAAGGACCCTAAGCACATCATGTTATCTATCAACAGCACAAACTTCACTGTAGTAAAGTCACAAAGCACAGGAAGAAGAAGCTTCGCCTACTATCAGGCTGTGAAGACGTTATTATCAACACATCCTGGACTTTGCTCAAACCAAGGGTGCTTTGCTCAAACCAAGGGTGTTAAGTGCTTTGCTTAAACCAAAGTGCTTTGCTCAAACCAAGGGTGCTATGATGGCCAATAGATGCGAACCCCCACCCCTTTCCTCCAACGGCAGAAAAAAAAATGAAATGGTATTCATAGATGCTGTTTAGAAGAACAGGGTCTGATGCAGTTGCCCTGTTATCCATGTGCCCAATGGTCAAATCCAATTCTCGCTGCCAATCAGAGACTATAGGACAAAACTTTACAGAATCCTCTGCCACAAAATATCCACAGTAGACTTCCCTGTACATTTTTCAACACCTGGGCGACTATGTAGACTACATGCCCTTGGCACTAAGCATTAGCAAAAGTGCTCCATCATCGGGCCATTCTGCGCCAATCCTACATTCCCTCATTGTTGATTTAACTGTGAAAGATTCTGAGGTGTCATTTACTTAGTATGGGAAGACAAATGGAGGTTCTACCATTCTCAGTCCCTGATAGCTGTAGATTGAGTAGAACTAGAAGACCTTGCACCCATCACATTCTTCATTATACAGGGTTCCCACGGATCCCTGATGGTCCTTTAAAAGTCCATAAATTTGTTCAAGTGGCTTTAGGGCCTTAAAAAAAGTCCTTGATGCTATACTTTGGCCATCATATGCAGGTCCTCAAGAAGTCCTTAAAATTAATGTTCTGCCTGTCTAGAGTCATACATCGCTGACAAAAGCTAAGCTAGACTACATCAGCGTTAGGATCCACAATGCAACTTGGTCTATCAAGCCAGCAAGCTTCTCTTACTGAAACAGATAGGCCTACTATGGACGCCATAGAGTTTCATCAAAAGCAGTGATCTGCAACTAAATTGTATCCAAGCACTGCTGTTTAGGTAGTGTGTGAAATGGTTCTGTGAAGCCCTTGAATGAAAAATCCTTAAAGTAAGTCCTTAAAATTTGTCTATGGAAATGCAACCCTGCACTCTTTCTGAGCACAATATGAACAATTGGGCCACTACAAAACTCATATTAGCATCGTAAATCTACTGCTGGGCGTCTTCCATGCTCAACCGTCCATACACACAATCCACGTCCTTTGTTATCAGCATTTAGACTGGAACAGTGGCCCTATGGCAATATCAACACAGAACATAATATCACTGAGACCCTGTCTGTATATTGCATGGATGCTTGTAGTTTATCCTGATACAGAATAATCGTGAATCCACTCAACAAATAGCGAATCACTGAACACACATTCTCTGAAATCAGATTCCGAACGAAAACTTACAGAAAACTAATGAACAAAGTAGTGCCACACTTAGACTAGACGTCTAGTCTAGATCTAGTTACTAATTTTTTCTTGAGCGTGAACACGTTCTAGTCTATTTAGATTACCAAGATATTCCAAAGCAACCAACAGTGATAACGAAGTAACCAAACTTACTGGCACTAGGTCTAGCTTTAATGCTAACATTTGACAAAGGTCTCAACACAGAGCTAGACTGGAGACTTGTCCATTCAAGGCCAACTCAACAGCAAGCTACAAGATTAAAGTCCTACCTGAGCAGTTTGTTTAACAACACACACAACACCTGTTATCTCTACACGCCGGGACCACTTTCTAACTTCCTAATAACACAACATGTTTCTATGTCAACAGAAGCCCTACTAGGAACACATTTTTATCTCACTGTTGCTTTCCATGACGAATGACAACCGACCGTAACTAGGTCACACACTGACTAGACTAGCAAAGTTTCTAACAAAAACACAAGAAAAGCGTGTGATTAATCTGTCTGAAATATTTTTTAAAAAAACTGGGAGGGGGTCTCACCCTTTCTCCCCCAACTCTTTTGTAAATTCTTACCCTCAAGTAGCCTAGTCTAGACAGGTTGATCTACGTTGCCTTATCGAAAGTACATGTTATACTCCGCTGTGGATAACACTGAGAAAACACACACACACTCCTTCATGTCAACAGTTGACTTGCACGCTAAGGATCTCACTAAGCCACCGATAACTAAAGGTGTCGCAACACAACGGGACAGGTCCACTCCTATGTTAGCCTGACAGTGAGGTAAAAACAGAACAGAAGCGAAGAAGAAGAAAAAAAAAATTCACCTCGTGTAATGTTCCGGCAGTTAACGTTTAAGGCCTTACTACTAAAGCCTACGCTAGCCCTCTCTCCTGCGCCAAGTCACGTGGGTTGAGGGGTTTAAGGTCGGTGCGCATTATTCAAACTTCATCAATAGCTAGGACCAAGGCTCGACAGAGACACTGATACTGGTGGGCAACACCTTGCATTTGAATTGAGTAATCGATACCTTTTATAATTAGTTATCGATACCAGCAATATCGATATTTTATTTTCCAAGTATTTTATAACTAAAATGCCTATTATGTAGTTCTTATTAACCTACAACCTTCTCTTGTCCAACGTCGACCCTCTGCCTGTCCACCATTCCCTAATCAAATTCCCCTCACTCTCTCTCTCTCTCTCTTTCTCGCTATCTTCTCAGGAATTTAACAATATCGCAATACCTGACAATGGCTTCAACGGCATACAGCAGAGGTAATAAACCCTAAGGCTAAACAAACGGAAATCATTTAGGTCTGACCAGGCTGAAAATGTGAAGCTCATAATAATCTAAAATAAAATTGTAACATTTTGTTAATGTTTCGACGAATCAGTAATTATTAGAATTTAAGTATTCGCGTGATTCGATACCTGTCAAAAAAAAAAATCAGGTAATCGGTATCAATCCGAGCCAACCACTTCACTAAACACCAACACTAGCCCCAGCGCAGCGCACACACACACGGTTCAAGGGACTTTGCTTGCCTGCCTGACTAAGAGGGGGACAAAGTTTGCACTCGGGGCTGGACGGAAAGCATTATACAGGTGCGAGGGATCCGGCACAATTCAATCCGGGTTGCCACTCTTGGAGATTTTTCAGCCGATTGGTAAAATCGACCTGGGTCTGGTGATTTGGTGAAGGAAATAGGGAATTTACGAAAATCTGGTGACAGCTAGAGAATGACTTAGAAAGAGGGGAGGCAAAAAATAAAAGACGGTCTATTCAATCCGTAATCAGACCTTTCCAAAGATTAAAAATTTTAAAAAAAGGGGGGGGGGATCCTCAAAACAAAATAAAACAAACAACAACAAAAAAAAAAACCCAAAAAACCCTAATGCGAAGGCTACCCGATAGCTTCTGAGTTAGCCAGCAACTAGCCAACCTGGCAGTTTGTGGCGGCAGTTTCAGGCGCAGCTGAAAACAACTACTTTTAGAATCTAGATAGACTGCTGATATAGGCAAACAAGTCACATAACATATAAAAAAGTGACAAGGCGAAAAAAGTCGCATGGCATATCTATGCATAAAAAGATATCTCTAGCGTCCTCTAAATTTGAAAACAAAAACGAAACAAAAGCCAACCTAAACCAGTCACAGAGCCTGAACGTGTATAATAATTTGAGATAGAAACAAAAACATGGCTATTTTCCATATGACTTGTTTTGACATTTCTTTTTTATGCGTGACTTTTTTTTAGAGTGCCTGTTTCTATTATTTCAGTTCCTGTTTGAAGCTCAAACAAAAAAAAAGGTGAAAAATTGATACCTGGTGAAACTGAACGCAATCTGGTGAAATTTTGCCACCTGATCCGATGAAAAGGCAAAAAAAAAAAATGGCAACCCCAATTTCAACAGCCTAATAGCGGTGTCGCCGAAGTCATCTCGCCTCAAGGAATGGGGTTGCCCCTCTTTTTCAAAGGAGTCATAAAACCCTTCCTGTGCTTTTCATTTGGGTGTTTACAAAACGTCCTAGCCTACCCGGTTTGCTTGCTAGCGGAGAAGAAGTAGAAAAAAATTGAAGAGGGGAAATTAGAAATATTTTGTTGTTGTTACTGTTGTTGATGTGCTCATAGATCATTTCCATCTTCCTTGTTATTATTATTGTTGTTATTATTAATAGCATGTTTATAATGGTAGTTGGTCAGCCTTCTTCAGGGACACAGGATATGTTGAAGCTTCTTCTTTGCAAAGGGGAACATCACAGCCACGGCAATGCCAAAGTTGATATGGGACTTTATCATGGAAATCAGGGAACTCCTTCAGATCGTAAAGTTTGTGATGAGAAAACCAGAAAGTGTCAATGGACACAAGCCCAATCCCCCCTTTTCTCTTTGTTTTTCCCAACAGAAATTGAATGCGAGTGCTTTTCCCATATTTTCTGCTGATTAAAGTACCAGCGGTTAATGGAATCAATGAAATATTACGTAATTTTCGGACTTATGAATGCGCGTTCATAATTTTCAATGTTCCTGCGGGAGTAGAGAACGTATCAGAACTTGTGGGAATCGTAATAAGAATCAGTTCGGAGTTAAGAAATATGCAGAAGTTTTGGAAATACGTTTGTGAGAACTCTCTTTCCACGCGCCAACTCTGGCACCCCAAGAAATTTTAATCAGTACGTGTATGCATTATGAAATCGACACGATACACATGACGTTTCCGAGTAACAAACAAATCATTACGTATTAAAATGCTCTGTGCAAAGAAAATAATATTGCTATCCATTTTGTCTCACGTCCCTAAAAGTTATACCGAATGTGGTGGTGCCTTATCAAGGTTGTTTATGGATTTTCCTGGCTTATCCCGAAAAACTGATTTCTACTACTGGGTCCCTGGGGAGAGCCCCCCCNCCCCCCCCCCCCCCCCCCCCCCAAAAAAAAAGCGGTGAGTGTAAAATATGTCGTTCCTATGATAGTAAACGACGTATCAGAAACTGTGGGAATCTTCGTAAGAATCAGTTTGAAGTTAAAAGAAAACGCATGGCGTTTTTGGAAATGAGTTGGTGAGAACTCTGCCTCTTTCTATGAGCCAAGTCTGGCACCCCAAGAAATTTCAATCAGTTCGTGTATGCATTATGGAATCAATACGATACACATGACGTTTCCCAGCAACAAACCGGTGTTTTACATCTCCAACTCCACCAGGTCAATAAATATTCATTGGCCCATAGAAAATAAGTATAGAACGATTTGAACCCGACTGCTCCGGATCCGCACCCTAGCCAACCATCTTGATTTCGATTGAAAATGGGAGGCTCCACGCAAAGGAGAATGCAAAAACAGATCAAGACGAAGAATCTGGCATGCAAAATATATGAATTATGAATATTCTCGCAATAATCCTAGTAATTATACTGTTCATTGACATTATGAGCATAAACATCATATTCCGATACTGACTGATAGATGTATCATAATAATATGTGCAGGTCTATCTTGTCCATGGTGATATTATGATAATGTTCGGGCAGCATCTCGATCCGGAATTCTCCCATTTAGTGCTTGGTTTGGTGGTGGGAGGAGGATAAGAAAAGGGAAAATATACATCCTCGGGCAGATGGGACTCGTAAGCTGGGGACAGCAGCTCATCTAGGAGAAGGAAACTCTGATCCCAAATCCCCCGCTGCCTTGCGGGTAGGTCATGGCAGACCAAAGGCTAAGGAAGCACAACAGATACGCACGCTGAAGCCGGAGATGCTGGGCCGAAGGGGCGCAAATAGTCCAGAAAGGCGTCACAGCCGAACCTGAAAACTACAGCAGCACGCAGTCACTTCCATATGCCATGTCAAAATATACATGACAGAGTGTCTAGCCTCTGATACTTGATAGAGCCAGTCCAAAGGTTGCTTTTTCGTCCTTCGCCCTAATCCTAAATTAAGCTCTCGGTAGGAGAATTCCAGGCTGTTACAAACATCTCCAGAAATCCCCTTTGTCATCAATGAAAATGAAACCTTCACTGTCGACTCCAGTTATGAGCAATCATGCGGGAACAGAGAAAACGTCCCAGAGTTATTCAGAAATTGCAGGAATTCCTAATCTGAATGCACGATTGAGTCATATTTAGCCTGAATTGTGTGTGTGTGTTTTTTGTTTGTTTTTNAATACGATACACATGACGTTTCCCAGCAACAAACCGGTGTTTTACATCTCCAACTCCACCAGGTCAATAAATATTCTTTGGCCCATAGAAAATAAGTAGAGAACGGTTTGAACCCGACTGCTCCGGATCCGCACCCTAGTGTCAACCATCTTGATCTCTGTTGAAAATGGGAGGCTCCACGCAAGGAAGAGTGCAAAAACAGATAAAGACGAAGAATCTGATGCAAAATATATGAATTATGAATATTGCCGCAATAATCCTAGTACACTGTAATTATAATCCTAGTAATTATACTGTTCATTGACCTTGGAAGCATAAACATCATATTCCGATACTGACTGATAGATATATTATAATAATATGTGCAGGTCTATCTTGTCCATGGTGATATTATGATAATGTTCGGGCAGCATCTCGATCCGGAATTCTCCCATTTAGTGCTTGGTTTGGTGGTGGGAGGGGGATAAGAAAAGTGAAAATATACACGAGAGAGTTTCTAACCTATGACAGAGCGAGTCCAAAAGTTGCTTTTTCGTCCTTCGCCCTAATCCTAAATTAAGCTCTCGGTAGGAGAATTCCAGGCTGTTACAAACATCTCCAGAAATCCCCTTTGTCATCAATGAAAATGAAACCTTCACTGTCGACTCCAGTTATGAGCAATCATGCGGGAACAGAGAAAACGTCCCAGAGTTATTCAGAAATTGCAGGAATTCTTAATCTGAATGCACGATTGAGTCATATTTAGCCTGAATTGTGTGTGTGTGCTTTTTGGTTGTTTTTTTTATACTTTCTCGCCCTGTCTCAATGCTTTTGTAAATACCATACGACTAATGGCTTCACGTTCATCAGCTCATTAAAACGTTTCGTGTATTTCGCCAAAGAAACGTATTACAAGAAGATATTTACAAAACCGCAAAGCACTAGTAAAATCTTTAACAATCTATACTTGTCCAAATCAGTAAGCCTGTCCTTTTAATATTGATGACGCGACCATCTGTAATGCCATGGTTTAAAAAAAAAAAAGTCCACACGTAATCACAGCTCAAACCAAGATTGCCCCTTTTCCTACGGAGCTGCGCCCATTACTGTAAGAGGTTTCATGCCCGAGCGTTACGAGACAAGATGAAAGCCAGACGCGCCAAAATTGGACCCAATAAAGTCTTTTTGTGGCAAGGAAGCCTATGGAAAGGGGGTTAGTGGTTATTGTTGAGCACGCAATGAACTTTCGCCACAAAGCGACCTTTGCTCGTTTCCAGAGGCGGAACCGGTGAAGAGGGACAGTGGTCAGATTAACCGTTAACTGCTGGGTAAATAGTTGGTCGATGTGGGGGAGATAAGAATCTCAAGACACTGGAAATGTTAGAAGAGTGTCATTTCCGGTTCAAAGACATCTCCAGATGCGTAACTGAAAGGTCAATGAGAGAGAGAGAGCGGGAAAGTGAAAGTGGAGTTGACTGCTGTCACAATGTCAAATGACTGGTAAGAATAGCTGGTAGTGAGCCAAGGGGATCCTAGTAGAATCTGCCAAGGATATTTTGGTGATTTTTTTTTTTTTCGCTCTCTTGGCTGTTCGTTCTCCTGTTGCAGCCATATTATCCTCTTCATCCTATTCCCCCATCTCTCTCTCTCTCTCTCTCTCTCTCTGACGCTTTCGCCCGCCACCTTTCCCTCGCGACTGTTTTTCCCTTCCCGTTTCTCTCCTTCCTATGTTCCACTCTTCCCCGTCTCCCTAGATCTTTCTTTTGTCTCCGGCGATTTCTGTTATTTCTGTCCCTTCCCTCTCCTTTCTCTCACTGACTCTCTCTCTCTCCTTAGCCTCTTCTTATCTCTCCACATCTCGTCCTGGTCAGCCATCTCTTTCATGACTCTACCTGTCTCTTTTGCCCTCCCTCCCTCCGTTTATGTGTCTTAAATCGTCTTCCATATCCCTCGCTCTGGCGTCTCCCACTTTCCCCGTCTCCTACATCCAGTCGATTTCACTCTTTGACCCCTTATTTTCACCCCACCTCCCATCAAACCTGTTTACACATATCAAAACCGACATACCACAACAATACACCACCCCCTGTACAAGGTTGAATGCTCTATAGAGCGTACTTCATATCATTATCTGCACCGGAAGTCGTCTCAAGCCACAACTTCCGCTCGCTCGCTTCCTTCCACAAAGGTAGGTCAGCTAGGACGCTATGATTGAAGATTGAATTATCAATGCAAACACTCAACTGGTTTCAAAACAGCTACCGTATAGTAAGGAGGAGGGAGTCGGGCATGAAATACAATATTTGAGACTTACAGACATGCAGGCAGTATCCCAGGATTCCATTACCTAGTTCTCAGGGTTGGGAAGAACTGATATCGTATGAACGCAATTGTTGAACTTCAGTTCATATAACCTTCAGTTGAGCTGAACAGCTATTTTCGACGAACTGATCTGGATCTGAACTATAGCTATTTTGGGTACTTGATCTGAACTTCAATTTTCTACCTAAGTTTCAATTCACATCCACCTCGAAAACCAGACCCGAATGCTGATTTCTAAAACCAAGGAGATCTGATCTGATCTGAACTGAAAACTACTCAGTTTTCCCAGAACTAAACTAAACTTGATCTTTGTACTTCTTCCCCTTAGTGAACTGAACTTAATCTGAACTTACTTTTTTGATGAACTTGTTCTACCCTGCTAGTACACAGTTTAAGATTAGGGGTAGGCTATGGGAGACACAGCAATCTTGGGACAGTTGCTATACATTACCATTACGTAGGAACTTTCATATGTGTGGTTTCTCCTCTACTCCTGTCCCTAACTTTAAAACGAGAATGAAGTGAGAGAGTCCCACGATATTGGTGCGATACGGATTTAACGACAGCAAGATCACAAGAAATACATGATTTCTTCGAAAACAAGGATTTCGAGATCGTGCATTCCAGCAGCACTGTAAGTTATTTTTGACCCTGATTAAGAGAATGTTATGAATAGAACAAGATTATCTCCCCTATGTGCTTCTAACTTCCGGTGAGTCTGCAGAGGGGTGATAACTCTTTACTCGGCCCAAAATACACGACTAATATTGGGGAACCGAGCAAAAGAAAGAAAGAAAGAAAGAAGAAAGAACGAAAGAAAGAAACAAACAAACAAAGAAAAGGGCAGGTCCCTTTTCACTGTCCAGACCACCGCTGTGACATAAGAGTCTCGCAGCACAACAGAAAGATGTGTTTATCGACTATAACCAACGGTGTTTTATCGACCGCTATCGACTGTTATTGACCTCCGCCCGGACCACGCTGGTCTAACACAAAAACATAATGGGGTCACGGCTGGGATTCCCCCCACTGTCACAGTGGGCTACACAGTGAATCACAGCAGCGGGAGTTTCATTTTGTTTCTTGAGAGTCGGGGGAAGGAATGATCATTAACGCTCTTCGCACCTGGTATTATAACTATATTTTAACTTTACTGCCAATAATTCAACGCCTTGGCGTAATAATTAATCGACTGGGCCATTTTTCTCTTCTTTGGGAAGCAGCTGCCACGATCTTGGACCGGCCTGTGGAGGACAGACCTCGTCAGTTAACCGTGGAAAACCTACGTTTACCCAGCTTAGTGGATCCTGTTTTTGTTTTTTTTCAGTCAGACAAACAAATCACTACGTATTACAATACTCTGTGCAAAGACAATAAAATTATTTCTGTTATTTTCATTTCACGTCCCAAAAAGTTATACCCAATGTAGTGCCATATCAAGGTCGTTTGTGGGTTTTCCATATGCAAGCTAGATTATTCCGATAAACTGATTTCTACTTCTGGGTCCTTGGGGAGGGGTAAGAAAAGTGATGAGTGTAAAATATGAGGAAACACTTCCGACCGCAGCGATCGAATGCCACATCATTAAGATCTAATCTTCATTTACACACCCCAGATTTGGACGTGCAACGTTGAAATGCCGTAAGATGCTCAGTCAAAATTATGACCATACGGTGTTTTGGTGCTGTACGGCAGTGTAACAGGTATATGCCGACCTGTGAAAAATGCATGAAAAATTGGTTGCGCTCTCTCTGCCCTAGGACAGAAGCAAGGACGTAAACACTATTCCCCTTGTCGCCCCCGCCTCTCTTACTTCCTCCGATCTTCTTATTAAAATTACATGCAAGTACACACTCGTTAGCTCTCACGCAAGTAGGCCTACATGGTATCACCAGGCAAAGAATGGTCACGACCAGCCACAATAATCCTCCTCGCTCAGAAGCTCGGGTGAAGCAGGCAGGCAGAAGATAACGAGTGACTATCGGAAAGGCAGATGACTGCAACACACGCAATATGGCCATTAATTATTAAGCAAAACAAGACTCCGCATAAGCCCAACTCCATCAGAGCATGTAAAGTGTTGCGGTTAAGCGGAGGTTGCCGTAAGGTGGAACTTTGTAACTTTCATAATGGCCGAGTGCAGGCATATGAGATATCCTTTGGAAATGATTAAATCCTTTGTGTTTCTTTGACTACTACGAGTACAGGGCGGTGGTAAGTACCTATTCCTAGACTGATAATTGATAAGTGCATGTAAGAATGACGAAATTATTGTCTCCTTTTCTCCTTCAGGTGAATAGCTCTTAATTAGGAATTGTTAATTCTTAGCCCTGTTAAGTGTGTCGTTGAAGTGCATAATTGTTCAAGCCCTTGCGTGTTTCTAGCTTAAAGTGACTATCGACTATGAAGCAGTGGTTAACGCCTAGTGAAGATGACTGGTAAAGTGTATGAAAGAGTGGCGAAATAATTAATCCCATTTTCCCTTCCAGAGATGACTACGTTTTAGCCCTTTGTAGATCAAGTGTAGGTAATAGGTACATACTAAAGATTCATTCCCTTGCGTGTCTCAAACTTTCGATGCGTATGCAAGGGCAGTTAACTCTCGGTTCTTTTATAAGTTGATCGTGTGAAACAGTTACAAAACCATCGATACGAGTCGAATACATCTAAACAGTCGAATAACACCTAAACAGTCGAATAACAGCTAAATAATCGAATAACACCTAAACAGTCGAATGACACCTAAACAGTCGAATAACACCTAAACAGTCGAATAACACCTAAACAGTCGAATAACACCTAAACAGCCTCACGATCATCCTAGAAGACAGAAGACCTAGACAGGAAACTCTCTCATTCGAAGACAATGCTCTATGTACTTCTCGGTTAGGTCTTTCTTAAACAAAAACGGGAAATGCTTATTTCCTGCTGATATTCTGGCCTTGGTTTTTTCCAACTTCCGGTGAGTATGCAGCAATACAATCTGCTTACATGACATAACATAGCATTCTCGACATGGCCGCTATAAAGCGGATTGCGATTAAGCAAAGTCAACCCTCCTGTCACCACTGTTTCAAGCCTTCGGCCTTTATCGAAAACCCAGTGTTTTAAAACAGACAGCGATTAAGCGGCGCCAGCTACTCTGGTTCTAATAGCTCCTTATCATAGCGACTGATTACGCAGGCGTCGCCTCTTCTTCCCCATTCCCGCTACTTTGTCATCATCATCAATTCACTAGTCGCAGCTATCCGACCCTAGCTCATCTCGACAGTCAATGATTGATTGATCAAACGGGGGAATTAATTTGTAAGCTTATACACACACAACGTCAATGCAGAGGCAATGTAAACATATCTGCCCCGTCCCCCCCTTTCCAGAGGTAATGTAAACATACCTGCCCCTCCCCTTTCCCTTTCATTTTCCGACTTTTTTTTTTTTTGCCCGGTGACAGATTCTGGGCGCCACATACCTCGTGCATGGGCGGCACCATGACGTGTCCCTCTTCCCTCTCCGCGCTATCTTTCCAACCTTTTCCCAGTGATCGATTCCGCTCACGTGTGCTCCCTTTTCTTTTCCCCTCCCCCCCCCCCCCCCCCCCNCCCCCCTCCCCGCTCCCTTTTTCAATAATAATTTTTAAAAAACAACTATTAAAGGCCCATGTAGAGGATCCGCCCATGTAGGAGACCACCTGGCTGAAGCGTAGCAATCAATATCCCAACATGAGGCCAATCAATATCTTACTAAGACTTCAATAGTCCTTCAACAGCTTGAGGACTTGAGGATGTTGTTGTTGTTGTTGTTGTTGTTGTTGTTGCTCCTTACCCGCATTTTACTGTCGGTATTTCTATAAAAAAAAGGGGGATGGGGAGCC
>JAWQUT010000371.1:550768-577451 GCA_033807755.1 Ellobium chinense | reverse complement strand
GGGGGGGGGGCAATAGGTTTGTATGTTAAGGCAGAGAGAGAGCGCGCGAGCGAGAGAGAGAGAAAGAAAGAGATATAGAGGGAGAGAATGAGAATGAGAGAGAGAGAGTGTGTGTGTGTGTGTGTGTGTGCGCGCGCGTGTGTGCGTGACAGAGAGACAGAGAGAGAGAGAGAGAAAGGGGGTTAGAAAGAGAAAGAGAGAGCGAGAGTGGGAGTGAAGAGGGATATGAATTGAATACGTAAATGTCTAAACTGCTCGATATGAAGATAGGGCCTTTTGTTACAAACCCTCTTCACTGTAAAATCTTTTGATTGAACAGCAATTTTGTCAATGTCGTGACGTCACAAACATTGCTGTTTTTACTCCTCCTTCCGGTCCAAAGCGCCCCCTAGTGTCGGCGGCTCTATAATGCAATCCTCTTTGCCCAATGACATGACAATATTCAGCTCGATAAGCGGATTTACACGTCTGATGACACTTTCTTTGACACAGCCTTGGGGACAGGAAGGGGGAAAAGTTTGTAGAAAGGGAGGGGGAAAAGAAGGAGGCAGACAATTGTTGAGGCTGGGCTCCGATAGAAAGGGCGTTAAAAATGTGCTTGTTTGTGTTAGGTTTTAATATTCCTTTTCAGCACTGTTATGGCTATATCTGAGTCGAAACTTGAACCCTCGTTAGGGCGTCGACAAGAGGATGCCTTTAAAACACCGTCAAAACAACTGCAAGGAGAAACCGTCCGCTAGCAGTATTCGAACTTGGGGGCCTTTCGTTTTAACAGACAAGCACTTTCCTCTCGGCCACTCTATAGGCTGAGTGACTAAAAAATTAACGAATTAATCACATGTCCTTCCTTCCCGCCCCAACAACCCCCACAATAAAATACAATTTCATGTTTCCTAAGTCTACGGTATAAAACCAAAATTGCTTCCGGGACAATAACAACGGAGGTTATAACCTGGATTATATCCCCTTGTATGTATGTTATCGGTCTTGCAATGACCACAAGAACAGGTGACGGGAGGAAAGAGGGGAATAACAAACATACACTGTGGCAAGCTGCACAAACTACTGAATCTACACACGACGAAATAATCAAATACAGAAACCAACAGTACAGAGGACAGTTCGTATACGGCTTTGGAGCAGAGGAAGAAGGAGAAGATGATAAAGTCGAAGAAAAAAACAAACAATTTCATGGGACCCATGATATTATACTGACGGAAGGATAAAGAATGCAAACTTAAAACAGAACCAATAAAGAATATCTAACGAACAGATTCATTCATTCATTCATTCATTCATTCATTCATTCATTCATTCATTCATTCATTCCCACAGACAGACAGACAAACAGACAAACAGACAGACAGACAGACAGACAGACAGACAGACAGACAGACAGACAGATAGACAAAATGATAGAATGACATTCAAAACAAAAAGATGGATAGACAGACTCCAGGATGAACAAACAGACGACAGAAAGGACAATCCAGCTAGCATTCTCTCTCTCTCTCACACACACACACACACACACACACACACACTGTACACACACACACAGATATCCAAACAGACAAGCCGTACACTGTCACTACAAGACAGCCCGCATTCTCTGCTCTTCGTCTTCCCCACTGTATAAAAACCAGCGCTCCAAGAAGACTAATCCATATTCAATATTCCCTGGACCTCCAGAATTTGTGAAGCACAAATTGCTGGAATGCCATCTCGTCCACCGCACGCCTCCCCCTCCTCCTTGCACAATATTACAATCCCCAGTGAGAACTGGGGCACCGCAAGTCACTCACTCACAGCTCTCCGGGGAAGTAATTCACCGGTCTTCGATGCAAGTCTAATATAATATTTCCATGTGTCTGGAAGGTTATTGAGTCTCTCAGAGTCTAATAAAGTACCATTAGACAGGTACCACTATAAAAGTTCAAAAAAAAAAAAAAAGGAGAAGAAAAAAAAAAACTCATGGGAAGGCTTGTAACGGTTTCGGTGGCCGTATGCATAATCCTTACATTGCGATAACTAAAGGAAACTCCCTAACACATCAGTAGTAGTGTTCACTGTTGGTAACACAGTACGTTTACTTACGTATGGATTTATGCATACGGCCACAAAATGCTCCGGTTCCCAATGCGTGCAATCTACATCGTCGATATGATGTAACAGTCCCGTATCCCANGGGGGGGGGGGTGTAAAACCTTTCAAAATCTTGGAATTTCCATACACTTTTGAGTGACACTAACATCGTCCATAAATTTGTCTCCCGTATATCAAAACTTGTGTTCACAAGTGTGCTACGTCGATCCTCTAAAATAACCTACGTGCACTACGAAGGTACAACAAGGGGCACTGCTTCAAGCGCACGATGGACTTGGATCACTGACGTTCTCCGTCCTCGAAATACCACCAGAGACAATCTCATCCACTGGTTACCCACTAGGGTACCCACTGAGTTATCAAAATGGTAAGCAGGACTGAGACCAAAAAAAACAAAACTGAATGACGTCACTCTGACCTCCATTTTGTCAAAGATTTAAAAGGAAGTTAATAAACTTAAGGACGGCGCCCCCCCCCCCTTNCCATAAATACCCCGTACCCCTCTCTCTCTCTCTCTCTCTTTCAACACCCCACCCCCCTACCCTGCCATCATCCCCTATGAATATCGCATAAGACTGAAATATGAGAACCATCTCTTTGCCATGCATAATAAACATATTAATCTCCCCCTGTTTCGTGTACTTCCTTCCTGTAACAAACGTTGCCTAGACGACCCCTTCTTTTAGACCTTTGAGAAATTGACTTCATCGTGTATATGTTTGATGCAAATGTTGAGCCGGGAACGGAGTGAAGCTTATACACAAGATGAGAAAGTATAATTCCATTTCATGATGTAGGCCAACACACTCTCACGAATTAAAATAATTTGCAAGTTGTTTTTTTTTAATACATTACTCGCAAAACGCACTTTTTTTCTGTACATTAGAAAACGGAAGACATCATATTTTACGTAATCGTCACTGAATGATCACAAGTTTTGCCACCTCCCCGAGCTTGCTTTTAAGCGGAGTCGACTATACTCTCATACATCTGTGACAATGGATTCCATTCCGCCATTCTTCGCATAAAGTTTCAAGAAGATCCCTTTTCCAGCCCACTGATGACAAAGGAGCATTCTTGTGACTTGATATTACAGACAGACACTTTACACCTACAGCATGTTTACTATGAAAACTCTTTTGTGCGAAACTGGCACGTTCCGAATCGTCTTTCGGCGAGTTCCAACGTCATGGTTTTGTTAAATTGTTATAGCAATCCTCCGGAAACTGTGCAATACTATACACTTATTGCAAAACACTGCAGACATTGCAGATATCTGAACGTATACAAGAAACCCTGAATCAGGGACGTTTCGGTTCGTGAACATACAAGGAAATGCTTGCGATTAAAGATCTATAGGGACTATTTAGAATTTTATTTTTTTTTTTTTATCTTTATCGTGGTCCCGCAGCCCAAGAAAGCGTCTTTAGCATTTCAGAAAATGAGGCTTTTACCCACAAAATGAAGCCAACTCCATTGTCAGGTGTATGAGTCAAAGGGAAGCTTTTCCACTGTAAAAGTAAATGCTGGAAAGAAGGTGCAGAACCTCACGGTGCGCAACCTTCAATTGTTCCCTTAATTTTATAGTGTGCTTTCACCGCACAACACCCTTCATTGCAGGGCTCAGCGGCTAGGCTTGTTTCGTAAGAGGAGAACTGGAATGTGTTACTAATACTACTCACATCATAGGTGTCTGTTTTGCGCCTTATTACGTTCCCATCTTCTTAGATAAAGGCGTTCCTTAGATAAAGATGCCAAGACAAAGAGACCGACCAACATCACTGAGAGATCTCTTACTCGTGGTGGTAAATTTGTTGACCAAACTACGACTGTATGCCGAGGGGGCAAAAGGGAGTGGAAGTAATAAGAGATCTATAGGACTCTAAGCCCCAGGATCTGCCCACGCATGAAGCTCACCCGCAAATTAGGCTGGCTCACTCACAAGTCAAATAGAAGGAAAGAAGGAGAAACAGAGGGTGGGAGATAAAACGAGAAGAGAGTGAGAAAACAAACGAGAAACAGAATACCAAAGCAAAATAAAAAGAGGGGGGGTGGGGAGTGGAGGCACAGAAAGGAAGAGAAATGAAAGAAGAAAACAAGAGGTGGGGCGAAAAGTAAACGTGAGCGTTGGAGGTTTCTAAACCTATGGTTTAGAGAGAATTTACACAGTGGGACTTTATGACCTTGAATTTCCAGTACTTGAAAAAGATGCATACTTACTGCAATGCTTTCCTAAACTTTCGGTATCAAATTGTACTTACAAATTCGACCACCTCACGAACTGAAAATTACGAAAAGGCCCCAACAGTGTGAGTATGTGAGGTTTTAGTTTTGTTAGAGATATAAAATGACTCAATATCAGAGATCAACGGGTTAAGTTATGTTTGGTTTTCATGGCATACGATAAGTACTTATTGAAAGACACTTGCATAGAACAAACACTGTCTCATCGATGGCATCTTGAGTTTAGGTCTATTGAATTTGCTTTTATATCTGGGGGATGTGGTGGGGAAAGGAGGGGGGCGGCGGGGCGGGGAGAGAAAGAGAGCGAGAGAGTAGAAGTGACCAAAAGAAGATGTGGAGCAGGCCTGCAAAAATATGTATTGATTACTAATTACAACTGTTCCCAGCCTCGTAACTACAAGAACATTCCAAGGGAAAAATTCAAGACCAAGAATTACCTTTCCCAAAATGATGAAGGGATAAAATAAAACTTTCCATGTGGCTAAACTAGGTCAACAAATTATTTTACTGGCTAAACTAGGTCAGCAGATGATTTTACGTGGCTAAACTAGGTCAGCAGATGATTTTACATGGCTAAACTAGGTCAGCAGATGATTTTACGTGGCTTAAATAGGCCAGCTCCGCCCACTTTCTATTTACTTGGCAGTTCTGTTTTCCAATCACAAAGCTTGTTTACACAAAAACTTTTGGCAGTCCTCAGTCGTTCACGTCTTCCAGCTTTACTCTGAGCTTATGACGGTTCGAGTGCCCTCACATTTGCGTCATTCTTCGGTATTGCCGTTACCTACATTTATCCTTCTTTTGAGGGATTAATTAAACAAACAAACAAACAAATAAACAGACAGACAGACAGACAGACAGACAGAGAGACAGACAGACAGAGTGATAAAGTATACATTTGTATGATTATTATATTTATGTTAAATACATACACTGGCGTATATACAATAAACTTAAACGTGAACTGGAAATGAAAATTTATTCTGAAGACACCGAAAATTGTCTAACGACTGGTTATAACCAGACCAATCCAAATCGTAAACAAGAATAAAGGGGAGGGAGGGGTGGTAATTGATGACAAGCCATCCCTTTTCCCCTCACTCTCACCTTGCCCCACACCCCCCCCCCCCCNCCCCCCAAAGAACTGTTTGTCCTGGCTGGCTGATCCGGAAAGAAGAAGGAAAGAAGGCATGAAAGATGAAATGAATAAAAGAGTTTGGAGAGATAGAGAAGAGAGAAATGGTGAAAGAAATTTAACAGATGGATGGGTAGCAACGACATGGAGTTAGAAGGAAGGTTGAGAAAAAGAAGAGAAGCAACGAACGAGGAACAGAAAGAGAAAAAAGAAACTTTGAAAGACTTCCAATGTGCTGGATAGCTGTTATCTCAATGCCACAAGCCCTCTTGGCTCGTACTGGTTCATAAAATGGGTGCAGGGTGCAGACACCGTTACATGTCTTGCTCTTAAAAATACAGACATATATACATAGCGCTATTCAGACCTGATTTGAAGCTTAACCGGAATTATGATTGCTGAGCACCTGCCGAGGATAAGGTGGGAAACCTACAATTACCGACCTAAAGTATAGAGCGGTGTTGGCTGAAGTTGAAGGCCCTTTAGAGTTTTCGCTGGTTGGATCCTCTCGCAAGAGATTTTTGCTTGAGAGACTATAGACCGAAGATCAAGTAGAAGTGTATGTTATTTAGGGCTATGAGGCATAGCCAAAGACACTATAAAAAATAGGGGGAAGAGGGGTGGGAATTAACCCTCTAGTGCCCGGTCCTATTTATAATGCCACAAAAATTCTGGGCTCCAGTCTTTGGATCAGTTTTGGGTCCACTGTGCTGGAACAAGCATCAAAATTATTGTAGTTTGCTTTTTCTTTGTTCCACGAAATGTATCAACGCTGGGCACTGGAGTTAAATAACAGACAGTTGTAACCTCTTAAGACTGTACCGACCAGAGAACTGACAATAAGCTGGTTACAGGTTTTTAAGATAAAACATACAGAAGAACAGACACAAGGCTAGCAAGATGCTGTAGAGTAGACAGGAGAAGAAAACAAAGTAAGATACGAGCTACTAAGACAGAAGACAGGAAACATCGGAGAGCAGAAAACAGCCAGATATAGTTACCAATAAAAATAATAATAACAGTATCTTTATTCTGGTCAGACAACAACTTGTCAATAAAAATAAAAATTGTCCCAAGACAATAAGAAATAAACAACAGTCAACGCGACAAAGAGAATAGTTTATTTTACATACTCGAAAAAGATACAAGCTTTCAAGATAATACAGACCCGACAGCAGACAAGTAAGAGATATATGCTACCAAGACAGTACATATCAGATAACGGAAAGCTTGCAATTAGATCTAAAGCTACACAGACAGTAGAGACCAGAGGACAGACAATTAGGCCACAGGCTGCAAAAACGATGCAAACAAAAGAACAGACAATAAGCAGAAAAAGGCCACCAAGATCAGACAACAGACAAGTACAGATTACCATGACAATAGAGACCAGACAGCAGACAACCAGACTACGAAACGCCACAGAAAAGAAAGCAAGAAGAAAAAAGGCTACCAAACACTATAGACCGAACAGCAGACAACAGACAAGTACAGATTACCAAGACAATTGAGACCAGACAGCAGACAAACAGACTACAAAAACACCAAAGAAAAGAAAGCAAGAAGAAAAAATGGCTGCCAAACACTATAGACTGAACAGCAGACTGCAGACAACAGACAACAGACAAGTACAGATTACCAAGACAATAGAGACCAGACAGCAGACAAACAGACTACGAAACGCCAAAGAAAAGAAAGCAAGAAGAAAAAATGGCTACCAAACACTATAGACTGAACAGCAGACAACAGACAACAGACAAGTACATGTTACCAAGACAATAGAGACCAGACAGCAGACACACAGACTACGAAACGCCAAAGAAAAGAAAGCAAGAAGAAAAAAGGCTACCAAACACTATAGACCGAACAGCAGACAACAGACAACAGACAAGTACAAATTACCAAGACAATAGAGACCAGACAGCAGACAAACAGACAACGAAACGCTAAAGAAAAGAAAGCAAGAAGAAAAAACGGCTACCAAACACTATAGACTGAACAGCAGACAACAGACAACAGACAAGTACAGATTACCACGACAAGAGAGACCAGACAGCAGACAAACAGGCTAAAAAAACAACATAGATCCAAGAAAAGAAAGCAAGAAGAAAAAAAGGCTATCAAACACTATAGACTGAACAGCAGACAACAGGCAAGTCTAGGTATCCAAGACAGTAGGTACCACACAACCCACAAATAGGCTACAGGTTACAAAACCAATACAGACATTCTCTCAAACTGACTACCAAGACAGTACACAGCCGACAACAGACAACCGACATATAACAGCTATCACGAAAGTGCTGAGCAGAGAAAGCAAACAACGTGCAACACACACATACAGGCTTTGAAGACAGCCTCCCTGAACTGAGCAGGGGAATTATTGTTTTAAGCTTAGGCTTTGAACAGATCTGCGTTTAATCGACGTCTTTTTGCATCAATTTGGCAACCATTCCCATCAAAAAAATGAGCTCAGAGATAAGCTTCCTAAAAATGCAACTTGAAAATGAAATGAGGTGAGAGAGGAGAGGAGGGGAGGGGAGGAGTGGTGGGAAGAGGGAGGGGGTATTTCAAGAATGTTAAGGGGTAGGCCTAGTTTTTCGTGTTCAATTTTTCAGATAAAAGAATACAAAAAATGGGTGGATAAAGTTTCATGGCTTCGCACCACCAAATCGGCCACCGGGATATTTCACCGTGGCCCAGAATAATTTCATACTTTATTCTTCCTTCTCTCTATTTCATAAAGAGAACATTTATCAGTAATGCTGTCGCTGCTGAAGGTATTGATGTTTACTTTTATCACGCTGACGATGATGATGATGCTGATGATGAAAATAATGAAAATAATGAAAATAATGAGGCTGGGCTTATTCTTGTTGATGACGTTTTTTTATGTTGACAGTTGTCTTAGTGTTTTGGTTGTTACTGATGCTAACGCTTTTTTTTTNGGGGGGGGGGGTATTGATAATGTGCTTCATTTCTTTCCTTTTTAAAAAAATCTTCTTCTAATCATTCTCTCGTGTTCTCCTCGCTGTCTCCCACCACCCATCCTCCTCCTCCTCCTTCTCCTCCTCTTTCGTTGCTTCTTTTCTTGCCCTGCAACCTAGTCCTAATTCCTCTCCACCTTCTGTGTGTAAGTGCCAACCCCAAAAAATTCCTTGAGTGTGGAATTGCATAATTATCTGGCAAAGCTCACGGTTCTTGGAACAGATGATTTATATTCTCTCTCTCTCTCTCTCTCTCTCTCTCTCTCTCTCTCTCTCTCTCTCGCTCTCTCTCTCTCTCTCTCGCTCTCTCTCCTCCGTCCCCCTGACTCACTACTCACGTTTGCTGTTGTCTCATTACTAATCGATGTTGGACCGCGTGAGCCCCTGGGTTTTACACCGTCAATTCCAAATTGCAAAAAGATCAATGGAGTAAATCTGATTTTCCCTCCCAGATACAAGAGTTGTAATGACAGCTAAGACCCTCAGCTCAAGAGGGGGGGTGGACTACAAGTCGTACAAGGTGTCGCAAGAAGTGAAATGGAAAGAAAAAAACGAAGAGAGACAACACCAGAACGTGGAAGAAATTACCAGGAAAAGACACCGGGAAAAGAAGAAGCAACGAAGAAAAACACTCAGGAAGTTAAGAAAAGCAGAAAGTAAAGGAAAAGCTCAAGAAAATAAAAATAGAAGACAGCATGGGGAACATAAAAAAAAAAAAATTAAATCAAAATCACACTAAGGAAGGATGATACAAAGAAAGAAAGAAAGAAAGAAAGAAAGAAAGAAAGAAAGAAAGAAAGAAAGAAAGACAGACCTGCCTAAGTACCGTAAAAACTCACGACACTGACAGAACACACGTCTGCCTCCACGGTCTCACAAGATGCACCCTTAGCAACCCCTCAGCTAAGACTTAAAAAAAATTCTACTCCAAGGACGACACCGTCTGACCTAATTAATTATGACAACTTCTCTACCCTTTCTTTCCTCCCAACCACTTCCCCCTCCTTCACCCTCTACATCCACCAAATTCTTCCTGCTTTTGAAGTTGACAGTCTATAAATAGGGCCGATCACTCAGTCTGACACGATTGGTGCCACATCCATCATCCTTTACCTCCCCTGCTTTGAAGCAATAAGAGGGTGGACATAATCGAAAGACCAAGACCTTAGACTGCCAGGAATCGAGGTGTTACTTGGATACTAGCTATTCAGAAATGAAAATTAGAAATAATACTGGGATACTAACTATTTAGAATCGAAAGTAAGAACAATATTCAGAATCGAACGTTAGAATAATACTTAAATAATAGCTATTCAGAATCGAAAGTCAAGAATGATACTTAGATACCTGCTAGCAAGACTCGAAAGTTAAAAATGATACTAGGATACTATCTATTCCTGACAATCAACATTATCTGAAAACAGGTCTAAGGCTGGATCAGGTAAGAAAATCCGGGCATAATTCTAAATTGCCTTCTTCTTCCCCCTCCCCCCCCNAAAAAAAAAATCACAATTTCATCAGTGCATTCACTGTCGGTGCCATGCGATACATAGAGTAATCATTCACAACCAATACGATACTGTCAGTGCTTCGGTAAATGGCATGAATATCATGCTTCCACAGGCCACCTCATCATAATCATATCAACCAATGTCTCGTCTTTTTCACAGAACGGATACACGGGCCACTCTTTCCCAAGATAGATCTCCCCCTTCTCTTCCTGTCATGCGCTCATAAAATAAATCACTGACTACATCTTTACGAATATTCTCAGATAGTAATTAAGTATCGATACTGATTCAAACTCCAGTAATTGAGTATAACCAGCCTCATGTCTACTTCTCTGCCAAATAGAAACCAGCCCAACTGACTAATAGGAGTGGTACAGCGTCATGTACAGAACAAACTGCCACATAGTTTCCTCCTTCTCCCGCCCCCCCCCTCCCCCAGTCTCCCAACCCCAAAACCCTATTTCTCCGAAATAAATCAATCAAGCCAACACCTACTGTAGGATCAATTAGCCTAGCTGTGAACAGTGGGGGAACAGAACTGCCATTCTGAGTTTTTGCCATTTCACTAAATTCTACGACCAAATTTACTAAACATTCTTTTTCAAAACCCCGAAATTGTGTTTAATACTTAAACACTGCTATTTAAATGCATACATTACAACAGTTAGAGGGGCAAATCAGTTATTAGTATGAATTGAAAAGTTAAAGCCAAAGAAGGGAAAATAAAAACGTACAACTTCTTCACGTTGTTGCATCACTCAGAGACAAGATACGAACTATTTGGGAGCTTGCGCATTAACGATGGGAACTCTTACCATCATTACAATAACATAAATGCATCGATGCTAAACGCACCCTTAGTGGTGTTCAACATGCAGCATTAAGTACATATATGGAACCTACATTTTCTACCCGTATTCTAGACTTAGTCTTGGAAAGTGTGTGAATGATCTGATGTTTGTGATTAGGGTAATGTTTAGGCTGAGTTTAGGTTATAATTCAGTAAGCTGGTTCTTTCTTTCTTTCTTTTTTTTTTCTTTCTTTCTCTATTATTATTATTTACATAAATTAGTGTTCATTATTATCACATACCTACAAGAGGGTNTAGACTTAGTCTTGGAAAGTGTGTGAATGATCTGATGTTTGTGATTAGGGTAATGTTTAGGCTGAGTTTAGGTTATAATTCAGTAAGCTGGTTCTTTCTTTCTCTATTATTTTTATTTACATAAATTAGTGTTCATTATTATCATATACCTACAAGAGGATGGAGGAGGGCAAAATAAACTGACTTTTTTTTTTTGAGCCCTCAGTTCCCACGTCTATACATCCACATTTTTTTTTCTTGTATTTTCTTCACCAGCTCACCAGAAAAACTCAGTTTCACCACAGCTAGTGAAAAATCACTGAGAGTGGCAGCCCCTGGCAGGGAAAGTTTTCTTTCGTTTAAGGATGCGCGCCGTTCTGATTCTACTAGCCAAGAAACAATGAGAAGAACTTGGCGAGGTTTACCCAGAGAGTGGCAGTAGACGTCTAGGTGGGGAAAATGGCTTGGCTAGACTTGTCAGCTTTTCTCATTCGCCCCGAGGTGTTTGTGTAAGGAAGTGGTTTTCAGCCTGTCTTGGTCGGTGTACCCTGCCTTGTGAGTTATGTTTGCCAACTTATCTATGATATGTCTACTCATGCGTATTTTGAGAATACATGAGCTCATAAAATTATAGCAATGCCCTGCCCTGCACTGCACTGCACTAAGTGCGCTGCATTGTAAGGTTCAGTACTCTACACTGCGGTATGATACGGTACGCTACGGTTCGGTATTGTATTGCCTTGTATTGTCTTGTATTGTGTTGTCACCAGGCAATCCATCGTATCCTTTCAGATCTTCAGACTCGCTAAATTTCACTGCTACAGTAGAGCTCGGTTACAACGGGGTGGTCGGGGACTTCAAAGCATTAAATTTAAGGTTACAACCGGGACCTCTCGCCCGCTCCTCTAGTTCCCAATTTGGGGTATAAGGACTACACTTAGGGAAACCTAAACGCTATACTGGAACGGCTCTTGTGTAAACCTGTCGATTTCTTGTTGATGAAGTTACACGTAATCACTATCATTCGCAGAGTGAAAGCGTGACTGCTCCTGGTAGTCTGTCCGTCAAACATTGAGACGATTTCACCCCAAACATCGGTGGTCAGATACCCTTATCATACCAAAAAGTGTGCGAGAGTGAAGCAGTAATTATGACGTGACAATCAGATTTTTGCTCTTTTAGACCCTTTATATAAGAAAGGTCGTATTGATAACAACAAATAGATAGGAAGAAAGGGAGTGAGATTATGTCCGGTACAACCGGGCTCTCGTTACAGTAGTGCTCGTTATAAATGGGTTCCACTGAAAGAGAGTAAAGCAATTACTGTAGTAACGTATAATTTTGATCATATTATACGTAACAGGCTTTTCGAGCATTCTTAGATATTTACATGATGTTTCCCTTGGGCCTTTTAAGTTGAGAACCTCTGGTGTAAGGTGCTAGCTGAATGAGAGACGAAACTGTAAATTGCTCTCTCTCTCTCTCTCTCTCTCTCTCTCTCTCTCTCTNTCTCTCTCTCTCTCTCTCTCATTTTTTTCCTTTTTCTTTTTCTCTCGCTCTCTCAATGTTAAGTGGTCGTTCTCGCAATCCCGATGTGCATTTTAAGCATAATATCAGCATATGCTATGGCTTCTATCATCCTATTTACTTAATTCTATCAAACACCCAGACTCTTCATTCAGCACATTTTTTAAACTCTATATTTTATTTACTCGTTACGAATTACACTTAATTTGATTTGGATTCTTCAGTTTATGTATTTACACACTCTTGAATAAGTAAACAGGATGCAACATAAATTAAACACACCTGCTTTCAATCNCAAAAAATAGATTCACATTATCATATGCTTGCTTCTGGTGACCATGACCCTACTACCTGTTTTTGTCCTCTATTCCGTCCATCCATCCATCCATCCATCCATCCATCCATCCATCCATCCATCCACCCTTTCCTCCCTCCACCGGCCTATCTATTTGCCCATCTGTGGTGCACATTCGTATGTCGTTTTGTCAAGACCTCCCTTCATCCAATAGCCCCCTCTACCCTTCCGACATCCCCAACCACCCCCAACCTCCTAACCANACCCCCACACCTTTTCCAAAACTCTCCAACGCTGAGCTCGCGCTAAACTGCACCTTCTTGATACAAGTTACCCGCACAGCATACAGACTAATTCCCAAAGCGCCGCTGCGGCATCTTGAGCAGCGAACGAGACACGACTAGACTAGCCTAATGCAATCAGGCGGCCCTGCACCTCTTAATTAATAAACACCCGCCGTTAATCCGAACCACTAATGAGGCCGAGCACTTCCAAAGGGGCGTTACAAAGTGGTTACACGTGTACAACAAAGAGGAAGTGACGTCACGCACAGCCGTCTTCTTAGACACCTGTAATGAACTGGCAAGAACGTGATTGGATGCAAAGAGTGGAGGGGAGGGGCGACAGGGAATAGAAGAAGCATAAAATTACAAATTCCTTTCTTGATGAAGTTACTTCTGAAGTTAATGCTGTTATGAGTGTGGAATCAATTCATTGTTTTCTTTTTAAGCACTTGTTTGCCGAGGGCTTTGATTCTGTTATTTCCCTGAGTTTCTTGCCCTTTTTTTTCTTCACGATATTGATGTTTGGAGATATTTATTCATCATACATGTACCTTATAGGACGGTGCCCCTGTTAGAAACTTCCAAACAACCCAAATAGATAGAGATAGGGAACTCTCTCGGAAAGCGAGGCCACGGAAGAGCTTAGGAAAAAAAATATCCTCTGCTGCCTTGTTCTCCGAGAGAGAGAGAGAAAGAGTGAGAGACAGAGGGAGGGAGAGAGAAAGAGAGCGAGGAAGAGAGATAGAGAAAGAGAGTGAGAAAGACTGTGCTGTGTATTCGTGTGATCATTCTATACTCATTATTTTTCTGTTGCCTCATGAAGGACACACGTCCGAAAATTTGGAACTTTAATTAAATTTTTCATGCCACAGTTTTGAGAATTTCTAGATTTTTTTAACATGATGATGATGATGATGATGATGATGATGATGATCCTGATGTCCTAGCTAGATGTAGAACAAGAAGATGATAAAGCTGAAATAATCCTTCGTTAGTGAAAGATCCCAACAGTCACTCTTGCAATCAATGATGTTATGAGTGCAGAGTCGATTTCTTCATTGTTTAAGCTCCCCTTGCCAGTTTCCTTTCGATTGCCCTACTCCAGATCCCCTTGGCCTTCTCTCTTGGTAAACAGCCCTGACATAAGTTACTCTTAAAGTTGATGTAGTTGATGTTGTTATACAGTAAGGGAGCAGTAAGATTCTCCTTCGTCTCTCTCTATCTCTATATCTCTCTCTCTCTCTCTCTCTCTGTCTCTGTGTGTGTGTGTGTGTGTGTGTGTGTGTGTGTGTGTGTGTATGTGTGTTTAAGTAAGGGAGAGGGAAGGTTGGGGGATAGGATTCCATCTATTCCACCTTTTTGTTCCTCTTGCCATTTTTCCCTTTTCGACTAAGCTTTCCTCATCTCACTTCTCCATCCACTTGTAACCATTCCTTTATGATAACTTTATCTTGTTCTTCTTTCCTTTCTGCTTCCGTCTGTCTTGCAACAGGTTACCCGTCTGTCTGCCATTCGTTGCAAAGCCTGTAACCCACATCCTAATTGATTAAGCTATAGATCTGTCACGTCAGGTCGATGCCTCGACCTCTCGATTTGGAGCCCGATACACAAAGCTGTCCAACTTTGCGCGCTGGCGGTAAATAGTAACTACAGTAAACATTATTGACGTATTTGGGGATTTCCCAGTAACTATGGGAAATCCCCAATACATCAATGATAGCAGGCAGCGTAGCCGTGCATTTTGTGAGTCGTACTCAGAAACTGAAGACTGTATGTTTTATGTGTTTGACTCGCGAGCTGGGCGGCTTACATTGTAGTGTCCTTGGGAAAGACAATTCACTTCCATTTTCCTCATTCGACTCAAGTATAGAAGAGTTCCTGATTTTAGAGATGGAGGACCAGGGCGCTGCACCGCTAGCAAACAGCAATGACTTTGCTATGCATTTTATTTGTACTGTAAAAATTATTGTGTATTGACATGTATGATGTGTATTGTTATATGTATTTGCATTATGACTAAGATGTATGACACTTGTATGAAATTGTAATACAATTTCCCTGCGGGGTAAAGAAAGTCGTCTTTTTATATATTTTTTTTTAATTTTTACTGTAGTTACCGTTATTTTAACGCCAGCGACAACATTATACATACGGTCCCTACTGGCTCTATTTCTTTGAGCGTATATTTCAGGGTCGACTCCGCTTATTCGCAACATTTTTTAAATACAAATCTCATTACGTCTACTGCACGTCCAAAATAAAAGCCAGTGGCTAAATGCTTCCTTTTTAACCCTCTAATACCTACTGTGCCGTATATGGCACATGAGCTTGGTGTTTCCATACCAAGTGATATGTGGAAATGATTCCTCAATGAACTCGCGTATAATACTACATATTACTACATAACAATAAACCGTCTAGACAATATATGATTTACAGTAAGTTGAAGAGATCTAAAACATTTACTCAAAATATCTAAAAGAACCAGCTTTGTGAACATATAAACATACTTTCTACTGGGACTTAGAGGGTTAAAGGCAACTTTTTTCCACGCTCCACTGGGGTTGTCATAAAACGGCAGTTTATCTTCCTCTTTACCCCTTTCCGTAGCTTATGTAATCTTTCTCCACTCTTCAGTGCGGAATGTAATGTGCAGAATGTATCCTTCCTCTTCAACATTCTTAACATGACCTGCACCGTTGCACCCACAGGTGAAGGTGAAATGGGGGCAAATTCTCACATGACAGAAAACTGTCTCCATTTTTGCTTCATTTCGGCAGGAGCTGTTATTCATTCTCCAACAGGCTTTCTGTTGGCAGGGCTACGCAAGGAAGAAATATAATACTGAGGGTTAGGATAAAAAAAAAANCTTTATCTTGTTCTTCTTTCCTTTCTGCTTCCGTCTGTCTTGCAACAGGTTACCCGTCTGTCTGCCATTCGTTGCAAAGCCTGTAACCCACATCCTAATTGATTAAGCTATAGATCTGTCACGTCAGGTCGATGCCTCGACCTCTCGATTTGGAGCCCGATACACAAAGCTGTCCAACTTTGCGCGCTGGCGGTAAATAGTAACTACAGTAAACATTATTGACGTATTTGGGGATTTCCCAGTAACTATGGGAAATCCCCAATACATCAATGATAGCAGGCAGCGTAGCCGTGCATTTTGTGAGTCGTACCGTACTCAGAAACTGAAGACTTTATGTTTTATGTGTTTGACTCGCGAGCTGGGCGGCTTACATTTTCCATTTCCACTTCCATTTTCCTCATTCGACTCAAGTATAGAAGAGTTCCTGATTTTAGAGATGGAGGACCAGGGCGCTGCACCGCTAGCAAACAGCAATGACTTTGCTATGCATTTTATTTGTACTGTAAAAATTATTGTGTATTGACATGTATGATGTGTATTGTTATATGTATTTGCATTATGACTAAGATGTATGACACTTGTATGAAATTGTAATACAATTTCCCTGCGGGGTAAAGAAAGTCGTCTTTTTTTATTTTTTACTTTTATTTTTACTGTAGTTACCGTTATTTTAACGCCAGCGACAACATTATGCATACGGTCCCTACTGGCTCAATTTCTTTGAGCGTATATTTCAGGGTCGACTCCGCTTATTCGCAACATTTTTTAAATACTAATCTCATTAGGTCTACTGCATGTCCAAAATGAAAGCCAGTGGCTAAATGCTTCCTTTTTAAAGGCAACTTTTTTCCACGCTCCACTGGGGTTGTGATAAATCGGCAGTTTATCTTCCTCGTTACCCCTTTCCGTGGGTTATGTAATCTTTCTCCACTCTTCAGCGCGGAATGTAATGTGCAGAATGTATTCTTCCTCTTCAACATTCTTAACATGACCTGCACGGCTGCACCCACAGGTGAAGGTGAAATGGGGGCAAATTCTCACATGACAGAAAACTGTCTCCATTTTTGCTTCATTTCGGCAGGAGCTATTATTCATTCTCCAACAGGCTTTCTGTTGGCAGGGCTATGCAAGGGAGAAATATGATACTGAGGGTTGGGATAAATAAAAGACAGAGAGTATGTTTACAAACAACGGTAGCAGATTTGGATGTAATTACAGTCCTTTGGGGCTTTAGCTCTGTGCAGAGATTACAAGCTACACAATATTGGTTATTTATTGATCAGCGCCTGTCAATGACAACGATGCTGTATGCTCCTCAGGAAGCTGAGAAAGCCTAGAGTGATCAGGCCTGCAGGGTTAATAATAATGTGAAGTCGCGTGAGCAGGCATTAGCCTGGATATGAGATTATAAACCGCATTATTATTATTGTTGTGGTTATTACTACTACTACTACTACTACTACTATCGTAATTATTATTATCATTATCATCATTATTACTTAGCGATAGCCATTGTCCTCTAGAACGGCTGCCCTATTCTTACAAATGATCCAAAAATACATTCCTAGAATGAAGTACATTAGGACTGTGCAAGGGCCGCAACCTAACACAAATATCGTCCCTGTCACTACTAATGTGCTCAGCATTAACAGGCCTATAGACAGTTTTCGTGCACGAAAATTACCGTTCCTACATGATAAAGCTGTGCGGAAGTCAAACGTTATCCTTTGCACGTTACTGAAATCCCTTGCGCGCTCCCGCATCTTTCAACGCCCGGTGAGTAAGCTAGGGTGGGGTAGTTAACCCTTGAGGCGTTCTCTGAGTATCGACGACTTGAGAAATGATTACCTCCCTTGCATGTCCGTAGCTTCCGGTGAGTATACAGGAATGATTGACTTTTTGATAACCTCGGCCTATAAACGTTGAACAGTCAGACGGACTGTGGATTCAGGAACAGATCGAAACCTAACTTTTTAAATGAATTCGGACTGTTTTACCAGAATGCCACGTCAGTCCGCAAACTCCTGAAAAGCTTTGACTTTATTTACATAGCTTATGTTTGGGTTTGTTTCTAACAGCGATTAGTTTATAAACAACCGATACTGGTTCCTGTAAAGCCAGAGCTTTTCAGAAACTACCGAAGCATTACTCAGCTGGAATTGCCTCTCTCGCTTTCTCTTCCCCCTCTCTCTCTCTCTCTCTCTCTCTCTCTCTCTCTCTCTCTCCTCTCTCTCTCTCTCTCTCTCTCTCTCTCTCTCTGTCTCTCTCTCTCTCTAGCTTTTTCTCACTCGTTCTTTCTTTTCAATTCTCCAGCCTGCTCGTTCCAACTCAACATCCCCCATCATGGCTTATCAAACCCCACCCTGCTAAAACATAAGAACGCGCTCACACGGTCGCGCACCTCTTATGAGAACTGCTCACGATGAATACACTAAACCCATTCACATAACCCTTTCAGGGCCGTCTAGCCCCAGCCAACTAGACGTTGCACATAGATAAGCCAGAAACCCAACTCACGTAGCGTGAAGCGAACTGCGTATACAGGATATAATCAATCCCATAAAGCAAGACCACGCCTAGACTGCTTCCGGTGAAATAAAACTGAATAGTGACATTTGGTGTTATTGCAAGCTATGTCATAACACTTGACCCAATCTGAAACGTAATATCGGTTCCTGATAAAGGAGATCCCGTTTAGTTGAAATTCCCCGGCAGAATGGTAAAAGATTGGCATTAAACAGAGTCTCGATTATCCATTGACGACTTTTATTTACAGAAAACTACGACAGAGTATTCCAGTGTCTCGTATAGGCTGCTTGTGATTTTGCGAAAAGTAAGACGAGTATAGCTGACTGTGACTATGTTCAATCCACAGTGCATAGCAGCACAGGCGCACATTCCTACAGGGAACGACTGTTAACGACCCGCATGACGTCATGAGTTTCTGCGCTCTGATGCTCGCATGAGACAACTCCGTCTAAATTTTCGATGTACCGAGAGAGGGTTTTCGGATTTTTTCAAAGACGAAATACGTGCATATTATAAAACCATGCATCACAATCTCAGGATATCGTATTACTGCTTATGAGACTAACTTTTGTGTACAAATCGCTAAACATGACAATAAACATATCAATGAAGAACAAGGCCTGTTCCACTATTTGTCCTATCCACCTGCCCACATTCTGGCGGGAAATCTATCTATAGCTGTCAGCCCAATGCCAGCCGCTATGGCCCACAAGCCTGTTACAGTATCTATACAAATGAAAGTCGACTGTCATTACCACTCATTGTCCTTCTTCCTATAATATTGATTTCCCTCTGTCTTCTTCAATGCGCAATTCATGGTATTCCAACAATATTATATAACTGGTGGTTTTGGTTGTTTTGGGTTGTTGTTTTTTTGCGAGGATCTCAGTTTCGTGAAAAGTCGGGAAAGGCTTTTCGCCAGAAACTACTTTTCGCGAGATCCGCATGACGATTTTCTTATATGGATGTGGGGACATAGTTCTAGAGTAATTCATCGTGATATTACAGGACATTCTTCCTCGGTCTGATGGCGAAGACAGTAACTGTAATTAGTAACAACAGTATCTGCATTGCTCTCGAGGGTTACTTCTATATATATTTTTTTTTTTTTGAGGGGGGGAGGGTGAAAATTTTTAACGGAACCTTTTTCACAGGCATTAATTTTCGCGAGTGAAGTCTGCTCGCAAAATTCGCGAAAATTAAATACTTGCAACGAATACCATTCATACAGTAGTAAGTACAAACTTGTCGATCCCCATACATAGTACATCCATAGTAGCAGGGATTACAAGTTGTGATTTCACAGAAAAACAGATTAAATAGCGCGGAAGTATGTGTTCAACTTTCAGAATTTTTTTTATTTTTAAAGTGAGGAAAGCCCCAATTAAGCTAACCGTAAGATCATGCAGATTGCAATTAAACAGAACAGCCTATTATTTAAGCCTACTGCCTTTACAATTAATTGTTTGGATTATTATCTGATGCGCAAATATTTTGATGACACGAGTGCTTCGCCCGGTCTATTTCTCAGTAGTTATTGTCAAAGAATTTGATAACACTTGAACTAAGGTGGAATCAACCTACAAAAACCCTCGGCAGAGCTGGACCTCTCCGATAGGTGAGGCAGAGCTGGGCCCACATGGGCGCAGACACATTACATACCAAAATCCACCGGAGTTCATCCTGATAAATCTTTGATGAAGATTCGGGGTTCTGTAGTATCTGTTGCTGAAGCAGAGATGATTTAAAAGTACAGTTCGCTTCATACCATCACAGAACTATGAAACCCCATTGACATTAACCGTGGGAAATTCTATGAGGTCGATTCCGATTAATCGTAACACAGGAAGCAAGGAAAATGTTGTTTTTAAAGAAGTTGTCATTTGCCCACGAAATATACACAAAATACAGCAACTACAACATCAAACAAAACGCGTTTAATCACACTCTGTTATTGGCCGGCTTGCGGTTAAACGGAACCGGCTATGTACGATGGTAGAAGGAATACACATGAAGATTTGACAAAGATAACCAGGTTAGATCTTCCGATGATTTCCTCGCCAGCGACTTCCAGAGAGATTGGTGCTGCATTCTAATTTCCTTTAATCTGATAAAGTATTCATTACAGATCACATCTTTATAGGAGATGAGACTCGAATCATCTAAGAACTTATTAGTCTTCTATGTTGTAGACTCGATCGTTATCCTCTTCTCGCTATGAGAATTTAGTTAGAGCAGGGTTGCTTAAATCCGTCCGTCAAATCCGAGCCCAGATTTTAAAGATTTATATCGTTATGTTCATTCCAAATTTGTCTAAGTCATTTTTTTGGACGACCTAAGTAATTTAATTTACTGTGATCGTACATTTATTTTTATTTTTCCCAATGTAGAGTTTTGACTCGTTAGTACCACATCTGCCTCATTGTTTCACTTTGAGAAACAAGTTGAGAGCGTTAAATTTCTCAAAACCTGTAAAACTGATTTAGGCGAAGGTGAAATGAGAATGACGAATATAGATCTAGCCGTGAAACAATGAGCACAATCATGTATTACGATTGCTCACTCTAACCCCGCGTGGGGTCGCGGATAAAGCTACGATTTTGTGATATGCGGAGAGGCGAAGAGGGGGGAGGGAAGGGGGATTCCATGATCAACTGATAAATATCCAGTGTTTATATATTCCGAAAATACCGGTTTTAACCATCACCCACACAGCCACACGCTTCAGTACCGGCAACACACCAATGACACATTCAAGAGTCATGAAGCATCTCCTAGAGCAGCTGACGGGGCATCCTATAAAACACACACTGAGAACATTAACACAAAACAACATAAACAAAACACAAAATTCACAAGGAAGTAAAAAAAAAAACCGCGTTATCAGATAAACGCTGAAATAAGCAGAATTTTAAAAAACCCGATGCTAAGGAATGTGTCAGATAAACGTGCACGAAGCTGCCAAATTTGATGGATCCCACCGGCCGGATTGGCATTTTTAGGGCCAACTTAAATAACTCTCTCCTCAGAACCCTGCAACTAAATAAAGCCTTGCCAGCAAAAACACGCACACAAATTACATCTTCTGTTGTACATTTTTATTAAAAACACATCCTACCCACCCTCACACAAAATGTCTTTTCACCCATAACAACGCACGCACCCACTTGCATAAACTGTTATGACAAGTGGATGAAGTCAAGTTTGTGGGCACAGGCGAGCAAGTGGCTGAGGAGCAGATCAAAGGTAGGCGAAACTGAAGCTTATCTCTACTTTACATTCCGGGCTGGTTTTAAATACAAGAGGAGGAAAATAAGCTGGTCTTTTCCCCCATCTACATTATTTTTAGGGCAGTTGTGTTTATGTCACTGAAAATAGATTTTTAATGAGACCCTCATCCAACATAACTTTCACTGTTTTGTTTTCTGCAACATAATTTCCTCAATATCCAAAAAAAAAAAAAAGGAAGGGAAGGGGGGAGGATTTGATGATATGTCTCTTGATCGGTAATTCGGGTTGGGCAAGTTCACCATAAATTTCTCAGTTCAAATCAAATTCAGTTCATAAAAGACAAAAACGCTCAGATCAAGTTTAGCTTAGTTCCATTAGATCTCAGATCAGATCAGTTCTTGGTTTTTGAAACTGGTTTTCGGTTCTGATTGTCGAGGTAGATATAAACTGAGCTAAAATTCAGGTAGAAAAAAGTTCCGATCAAACATCCAAAATAGCTGTAGCAAAATTGATCCAGATCAGTTCTTCCAAACTAGCTATTAAGCTCAGGTTAAGTTCATATGAACTGAACTTACGTTCACGTACTGCGTTCATATTATCTCAATTCCGCCAAACCCTATCGGAAGTAACATTATAACGGCGCAATGTGGTGAAAGTAAACAGACCATTAAACAAATCATTTGTCAAAAAAGGACTCATCTTCTCAAAACCCTCGGTTGTTTCGCCCTCTGCAACAGACAATTTTCAATCTCTCTATAAGAACCAACACAAACTTGCCAACGATTTGATGAAAGTTCTTCAACTCTCTTGTCGAAAGGTGAATATCTTCTTTTAATGATCTTTTCTTCTTAATCGTTATTAGCAAGAGATTGTTTCCTCTCTGTCCAATAGAGAAAGAGCTTCAAGAGATGTAATGACACCTCTTACATTACAAATAGGCTTGTAGTGTTCTTGATGTAATCTGTGAATAGATTGACCTAATAACAACTTGTCCGAAGGAGACATCTTTCTGTATATATCTAAAGACGTCCCAGTTTCTTCCTCTGCAACAGATAATTTCCATCCTATTCTAAAAAGTAAACGAACGAATCGAGCAAGAGAGAGAGAGAGAGAGAGAGAGAGAGAGAGAGAGAGGGCCAGAGAGAGAAAGAGAGAGGCAAAAAGGGGGAGGAGAAGTTGCAAGAACTTGCCGATGCCTCTGGATTAGTCATGATTTACTTAACTTTTTGTAACGTGCACGACAAAAACAGATTTCCAAACAATCAGTTGCTGGATAGGGATAAAGTTCTGTTCTGCAAAATACATTTTTCTCTCCGCTCAAACAGGAAACAAATCTGCAAGAGATTCAATAACGGGCAATTCCAACAGCTCATTTCTGAAAAGTTTTGACTTAACAGAAACAAAGTTTGGTTGTTTCTTACACAGTTTAGTGTCTTATTTACCTATAAACCGAAACTGATTGCTGTAAAGCCAAAGCTTTTCTAAAATTAGCGTAACAAGCGTAGCATTGTGCTGGAGTTGCCGTAATACTTCTTGACTTAATGAGTAGTGGCGTATAATGGTAACATTGTGCTTCACTTAAAACGCTAAACAATCATTTGCCGAACGAGGGTACTTTCCTTCAAAGATTTTCTATTCTGCCGTTCTCAACGAAAGACATTTCCGTAATCTATCTACACGGCAAACAAATCTACTAAGGATCTGATGATATCCATCGATCCGTATGTTTAGTGGTTCAAAATGGCTGTGCAGTCCTTAACGTAAACACACCGCCATGTAAGCTCTTTGTCGAACGAGACTAACTTTCTCTGGTGATCGTCTATCGCTTCGTTAAACGCGAAAGACATTTTTCCCTAATCAAAAGAAGGAAAAAAAACCAACATAAACATGCAAAGGATTTGACGAAATCTTCGACGATCACCAGTTCTGTCGGATGGAAGTTTGCTTTCTCTACAGACCTCTGGTTTGATTGTGCTCACACAGATCTATATGAGAAAGAGCGCGCGCGCGAGAGAGAGAGAGAGAGAGAGAGAGAGAGAAAGAGAGAGAGAGAGAGAGAGATAGAGAGAGACAGGGAGAGAGAGAAAGAAAGAAAGAATGAAAGAAAGAAAGAAAAATCTGCAAGTAAAGGAATACACGATACCCCTTTATCAGTTATGTTTCATAACAGACCTTTCTTAGCTTACCTTCCGATTTAAGCAAAGTGGTAGTGTGACTGCCTCGTCAAACATCGCTTCCGAAAGTAAAACATACAACAGCAAATAAAAGGCAATGTAAGAGATCATAATCAGCAATCATATTCCTCTGACAATGGAAAAGTCGAACACGGAAGTGATAAAAGCTGGATTTATCGCTTGCGATGCTTGGATGATCGTGCATGCATGATAAATAAAAGTGGATGTTGCACGGAAATTAGTTTCCTATACAGATCTCTGATGTTATCGTGCTCACAACAGACAGTTTCCGATCAATCTAAACCAGAAAAAAAAAATGCCGTTGAGGGATTTCATAAAGGCTTTTGATCAGCACTATTTAACAAAGGTTGTGATGTACTTGGTGTGTACAATGTACAATCACTCGTTGAATAGAGGATATCTTCCTCTGAAGATCTTCGTTTATATAGTTGCCGCATTAGACAGTCTCCGATAACCTTTCCAAAAGAGGAGGCGAAATCTGGAAGAGGGTTGATGAAATTTCTTGATCAGTAATGGCTTGTACTGCAGAGATTTTAAGGTACTTGGCGAAGATTCTTAAACCATCATTTTGTCGAACGGGGTTAACTTCCCTTCAGGATTCTCTGTTTTTTCGTTCTCTTCGATAGAGATTTTCCTTTCAATTACTCTTACAGAAAGGAAATCCCGCAAGCACTTTCATAATACCTTTTGATCCGGAATAGAGTATAGTTTGTAATGTGTTTTGCGTAAACAGACGGGCAATCAATCACTTCTCGAACTAGAGTGTCTATTCCTTTCATAATCTCCAGATTCTGTTGTTCTGTTCCTCGCAATAAACGTGTATCTCTAGCCCTATTCCTTCCTCTCCCCACGAACAAATCTAGACTTTCCTTGAGTCAACAATACATTTCGATCAGAAATGATCTCTAGTGGCTGAATTGTATACGGCGAAGTTCTGCACTTACTTTCCAGCGTTCAGTCTTAGACACCAGAAATCGTTATCCTTGATATATCCATATGACAAAGAAAATAGTGTCCTTTTTAAATTTTGCAGCCGTGTCCTCTAAAACACCAAATACGCTGTTATAAACTGCTGAATCACGTTATATCAAAAAGTCAAAACAAATTCCTGGAAATCTTCACTCTCAAACGCTTCTGTATATTTCCACGGGCCTTTGCGCCCTATATTTGACGATTTTTGTGAATACAAGTAAGTGAAGGAGGGAATCATTTGTCGAGGGGGATATCTTCAGAAAGTTTTCTTTAACTGTTCCCTGAAATATTCTAACAAGTTTCCTACCTCTATCCATTATATTTCCTATCGACCTATTAGCAAAAGAAAAAAGTCTGCAACAAATTTAATGATTCTGTAGATCACTCGTGGCTCATAATGGATGTGCTGTGCTTCACATAAATAGACTGCCAAACAATCAAGCTGGTAAAGCCAGACACTAACAAACTTCCAGGTAAAAAGGAGGTCTGGGTTTTGCAAATCAACATTACAGACTTTGATCGAGGCTTTGGTTTCAGGGCGCATCTGCGGTTGGTCTGGTTTCTTTTCAGTTACGTGTGTATTGTTTTACTTTTGTTTTACATGGTGAGATCCCGGCATCATCTTACTTCCGGTCTCTTCCAAGTTTCTGCTGATCCCTTTCTCTAAAATAGCCGCAGATATAAGAGTACTACTGTAATATTAATAATACAGGTACAAGACACTTATATGCTCAAGTACTGCATAGTGCATGCATACATATATATAATTATATACAATACACACACAGAGTTATACATTCGGTGCACACGAACAAACCCAATTCATCTAAAACACTGACTCATAACTAAACTAAACTCTCTCTCTCTCTCTCTCTCTCTCTCTCTCTCTCTCTCTCTCTCTCTCTCTCTCTCTCTAATACACACACACACACCACCTCCACATACACATCACCCCCACCCCCTCCCACACACACACGCACGCACACACACACACACACACACACACACACACACACACACACACACACACACACACATAATGCTAAGATTTGTAGAATGTGATATGCGAGTCAAAAGAGAGACGCACAATCTTGCACATCAATACGGACGAGATGTTCGGAAATAAGGCTAACCCAGCCCAACTGCGAAAGACCCCTTCCAGATACACTTGCTCATCGCGACTTCAGCTTTGTTCGCTCACCGCACTCAGATCTATCTCAACAAACCGACTGACTTTGATCTGACGGTGTGCGCTCTTGTACATCAGAGTCCTCAAATAAATAATGGCAACCCATACCATCCGGGTTATGTAGGTCATAGAGTTCAGTATTTGGACCTTAGGAACTCGATCTCAGCCAAGAAGATTGGTCTGTAATACCGAGTTCGTAGGATGTTCCATCAAACGGGAGCACCAGCTCAGAACTGGTGTCAGAAAGTCTGTCTCATGTGACAACGGATCTAACAGATAAACCATAGAGCATATCGAGCATTACTGTCCAACCTACATCAGGCAGAGCCTGGGGGGTCTGGCTCAACGAAGTCTCGCTGCAAAATCAACCGTATGACTAGGAATTCATGGGCGCCTTACCTACTAATTTTTAGATAAATTCTATAACTTTCATGAGATCACTTTTAGTTTTGGGTGGGTTGGTTGTTTTTTGTGTGTGTGTGTGTGTGTGTGTGTGTGTGTGTGTGTGTGTGTGTGTGTGTGTGT
>JAWQUT010000371.1:535215-545296 GCA_033807755.1 Ellobium chinense | reverse complement strand
GGAGTGGTGCGTGGATCTTTACTGGAGATCTGGGGAACTCCGCTCTCCGCAAAAAAAAGTTTTTATATTAGTCCTGTAAAGGGAAGTAACAAGCGTGGGTTGGAGTGGAGTGGGGATCTTTACTGAAAGATCTGGGGAACTCTGCTGTCCACAAAAAAAAAGTTTTTATATCACTCCTGTAAAGGGGAGTAACAAATGGAGTGGGGATCTTTATTGAGGATCGGTATGACTTTGCTCTCCGCAACTGAAAGACCCCTACCTACCTACCTACATACATGCCACGTATAGCACCTACTTTTGGTCTGCACAGAACAACACCACACTATTCAAAATATACTGGCATGGTTTCATCCGCCTCCCGAGGACTTTTAACAGATGGATGGTGACATGAAGTTTCTTCCATTCTTCATTCTTCCATCTATACATTCTTTCGTCTATACATGTACATGACTGTATATCATGGATTATCTTAAGCCTCCAACTACTTCTAGATAACGCAACATTTTCCTACTCGAAACATCGTCTCAATTGTTTCCCTGTGTCAACACTCAGACTTCCATCTCTATGTGGGGGCGCATGCAACTTTCGCCTTCTCTTGCGCCCCCTTGAGATATTGCGTTTACCCTGATACGCCCCCTGGTGGGGGCTGTCAGAGATAAAGTGGAGGTAATTATGACGACCTACTGAGCCGGTTACAGAGATGTCGACGTCATCTTGACAACGTGAACGAGTGGCTAACCTCTAGAGAAAAAAAAACGGACGATACCGAAGACTGCGTATTCGAATGAATCATAGAAGTTTAACGTATACAAGGTTTATTGAAAAAAAAAAAAAAAGGTCCAGATCATGATATGCTTCATGAGCACACATTTAGACTATAAACTACAAATGATCATTACCTGTCCAAACAAATATTCTTGGCAGCAATTACAGTCCGCATTGCTTGAGCACATCTTGGGTTTTACAGCACTATTTCCTGACGGTAGCATACTGACTTTTTTTTTTTTACAGTTAACTTCCCTGCATAATCGCAACTTTTTAAAATCCCCATATTCCCCATGCTTTTAGGAATCTGCCATTAAGTGGGGGTCAGTTGTATTCCCATAGCAATCGAAAATGGATATTTTACCTTCTAAACCGAAAACCCTAAGTATAACCTGAGAACTGACAAACATATTATTATACACCTGGAAACGGTTAACCATATAATACTTTGAAGATAAGGCCAAGAACTGTAAACACTTTGCTTCACACATGAAATGGTCCAATGAATCTAGAATCTGGACGTACCATCAAAAAGGTGATAAATCTATAACGCTACGCTTATACGATCCTTAGAAGTTCTCATGAGATGTCACAATAAATCTAAAGTTTCGACATGAAAGCATCAAAAGTATTTTTTTTTTCCTGCAAGGTTCTAATGTAAATAGAAGCCGAGTACCCCTGATACTGAACGCTATTAGAAAGAAAATGGACAGACAGATACGCCCACAATGACAGTTGGGTTGTGGGGNGGGGGGGGGGGGGGGGGGGGGGGGGGGGGGGGTGAGAGTGATGGTGGGAGTGGTGGTGATGATGATGATGATGATGTATTATTTATTGGTTGTTCCCTAAAGGAGGGCACTAGTCCGAAAATTTGGAAATTTTTATTAAATTTCTTTGATGTTACAGTTTGAGTGTCTCTATCAGTGTGAAAATTGAGGATGAGGATGACGATGACGATGATGATGATGATGATGATGATGATGATAATGCGATGGTTGTAAGGGAAGCGATAGAATACTGACGTTGTGTCTTTTATTAGTGAAACTGGATAGTTTCTAGTGACGCTCAGTCTATAAATTGCTAGATGGATGCGCATGAACAGTAAATCGTCTAATGTTTCAATATACAATCCTATTACCTGTGGAACAGCAACAAAAGACAAGAGATTTCATGTTCTCCCTGTGGAATTCTTTTCATACCGTCCCATCTGTTACTGGAGACGACTGAGAACAAAGTTAATATAAACCATTTTTCAATCAATAATACTGGAATTTCCCATATATTGTGTTCTGTCAGTGAGTGGTAGCGAGATTTTATATTACGTGTACCTGAATACAAAATGATCTTGTACAACTACACACTTTCATTTACATCTCACGAGTACAGCTATTCGAATACGCCCAGCTCAGCACGGCGTACCCTTTTCTCGATAATGTTATCATTCTCTCCAAACTTGTCGTATTTCAGTAGCGTACCGACAGGTAATGAAAAAGGTGTATCTGCCTTGTGCGTCTGTTTACACATACGTTTTTCTGCTGCGAATGTGCAATGCAGCTAAATCGCTGGCCCTTGACAAGTAGTTTGTAAATCTCGAGTTTGATCGAAATCGACCTCTTCGACCTACAGTCTATCGGTGAGAGTCCTTTATGATACAATAACAGCCCAAGAAACGACATGTGCAAAAGCATGCGTTGAAGCTTGCAAGAGCAAAGGATGAGGTCTGCAGGCAAATAAATGATGTTTGCTGCACAAATGAGATCTATGCAGCGCTTCCCCGCAGTCACGTGACGAGGGTAATATATCACCTTAACTAATGTACAATTTATTCCGCACTTTTGGCGTGCAAATCTTTCATGTCAAACCCCAAGAAAGCTATAGCACAGGCGCACGCCAAAGCGGGTTTAGACCTAACGCACACTGACCAAAATCCGGGATTTTATACCTGTTTGCCATGAACATGCCTTGGTGTGCAATTCTGATGCAACTTTCTTTACATCTGACATAGAAGATTGCACATTAAAGTGCAAATTTGTGCAATAGTTATGGTGATGTAAATATCTCGTCACGTGACCGAAGTGGTCCACACCTGGAAGCACTGCATGGACCTCATTTCCAAACAAAAATCTAGTATACTCATGGGAGAAAACAGATCAAATCATCCCCTACTCTACTATCCACCACAAATTATTAAGAACATATAGTGTCTTTGAACACGCATATTTATATTTTCTACAGCCTACTGGCTGTCTTCTGTTGAAAGTAATGAATTGACCAAACGAGAAAGCGGGAGTGAGTGAGTGAATGAGTGAGTGAGTGAGTGAGTGAGTGAGTGAGTGAGTGAGTGGAGTGGAGTGGAGTGGAGTGGAGTCAGTGAGCGGAGTGGAGTGGAGTGGAGTCAGTGAGTGGAGTGTAGTGGAGTGGAGTCAGTGAGTGGAGTGGAGTGGAGTGGAGTCAGTGAGTGGAGTGGAGTGGAGTGGAGTGGAGTCAGTGAGTGGAGTGGAGTGGAGTCAGTGAGTGGAGTGGAGTCAGTGAGCGGAGTGGAGTGGAGTGGAGTGACTGAGTGAGTGAGTCAGTCAGTCAGTCAGTCAGTCAGTGAGAAAGAGAGTGAGAGAACAGACAGACAGACAGGGTAGAGAAGAACATAATGATATGCCTACCTTGCAAAGACCAGCCCAAACGTAAAAGGTCAGAATCCGATTACGTTACATAAGTCCGCTAGCACACCTCTCTCTCTCTCTCTCTCTCTCTCCCACCTATCCTTCCACCCCCTTTTTTTTTTGTTTTTTGGCCGTGACCACGGTGTACCGTTCACTGAGTGACTAAGCTAAGCCGTTCGCACCGAACAGCACAGGAAACGAGAGAGCACCAAGCATGAATGACATTCCAAACTGCCACCTGCGCGCCAAAGGTCCTCGGTACGGGATACACACACAGACTGCCAAACCTGCGCCCTGGACTGTATCGCTCTTAAGTTTTATGTCGAGCTGTCGCTCAGAATTTATGACAGACATCCACAGAGCGTTTATGACACATCACGTACGCCAAAAATTAATGAACGACTGCGTCCCAGTTTTTTTTTGTTTTTTGTTCCTTTGGTGGCCTTGCAAGTTACGTCGCTGATAGTTTATGAGGGTTTTTTTTTGTGTTTATGAGTCACACTAATAGTATTGGCGGGCTACATTGTTTCTGAGTACAAATATATTTTCGATACCAACTTAACTTCATGGTTGGTATTCAAAAGTTACGCTCTGGAACTCGGATTCCATCTCGATTTTCTTGCCATGATAGTGTGCCCACCAGCGATCTGCAGAACCGAGATCACATGAATTATGTTCGTGAATGTAAGTTCAGTTCACGTGAATTTGATCTAAGCTTAAAATCTAATTTGGAAGAACTGATCTGGATCTGAACTGTAGCTATTTTGTGTGCTCGATCTGAACTTTAATTTTCTACCTAAATTTCAGTTCAGTTCACATGAACCTCGAAAACCAGAACGAACGCGAATTTCCAAAACCAGAGTGAACTGATCTAATCATAAAACTATTCAACATTCACAGAACTAGACTATGCTAAACTTGATTTTTGGGATTGATCCTGTTAATGAACTGAACTTGATCTAACTTGCCTTTTTTGGTGAACTTGTCTAACCCTGATGTCGATCAAGATTGTCTGTGGTTGCAGCAGTATCCAAATAAAATCGAAAGTATCAAATTAATGAAACCGAAATGCCACAACCTGAAATAAGTATCAGATTCGAAGCAGGTCTCATATTTGAAATACTTACAGCAAGCATAGCGAGATATGAAACTTCAAGTATCAACCCACTACTACACTACTCTTTACAAGCTGCTTTTAAGCCTGTACGATACCGTCTCTATTTTTGTTTTGTTTTGCGACGTGAATGATCACAGTATGTCATCGACCTAGACTGTCAGCGTTTGCAGCTGTACCCAAATGTATCGAAAGTATCATCTAACCCTGAAATGAGTACCCGATTCCAAGTAAATTTGATATTTGAGACATTTACAATGAGCAAAGCGATACATAAAACCTTAAAGTATCGGCCCACCTTGACTGCACTACTTTATTTCACAGGCTGTGATTAAACGTGTACCTAAACGTTCATAGAACTAATCCCTAGTGCCCCCAGGCTGCCGCCATGTACTTGTGAATCCCCCCCCCCCTTNCCCCTTCCCCCTTTCTTTCTATCCCACTTATGCTCTGCAATGACTAATGTTCTCTCTCAACGCATAAAAAGAAAAGAAAAGAAGGAAAAATGCCTTCCCTAGGTTCATATCACATAAAGAAAGGAAGCCATAGCTGGTGTCAAAATTATCGCCCGTGTTGACAGTATAGGGTCGTGCACTTCTCTTTTAAGTCAAGCTCGATGTATACGACCTAACATTAATTTGTCAAAACTGATATTAGAGAGTTTTTGCTTTGAAGTTCGGATCCTAAAATGGGTCGTAATGAGTGAAGTTTCCAACCGCATACGGACGCCATTGCCGATGTCAAACTCATCTCCCGTGTTGATAGTAATAGGTCGAAAACTCGTCTTTTAAATCAAGCCCAATATATACTTGTCAAAACAGATATTAGAGAGCTTTTTACTTTGAAGTTTGGACCTCTTATGGACCGCAATAACTGAAGTTAACCACGCGTAAACAGAAGCCGTAGCTGGTGTCAAACTTATTGTCGTTGTTGACAGTATAAGGTTGTACACTACCCTTTGAAGTCAAGCCCGATATATACGAACTTTCATCAATTTGTCAAATCTGATATTAGAGAGCTTTTGCTTTGAAGTTCGGCTCTCTTTTGAGCCACAAAGATTGAAGTTAACCAAGCGTAAATGGAAGCCATTTTCTCCTTCAGATAAACAGAAAATTACAGAATAAACAAAAACAATATATAAGTTGCTGGACAGATCTAACTGCCACTACTCCCATGCTTCTAGGAAACTGCCACTAAGCAGGGTTACCTGTATGAATGTCATAAGGCAAAGCGTTGCGGACAACCGTTAGGGGAGGAAGCATCGTTTAGAAATGTTATGCTCAGCAAGGCTCACACTTACAGTTTTCCCTGAACGTAAACGTTTGTGCTACTTCAAAAGCTTAAAGAGAAAGGAATGGGGAACACTGACCATCACATTATGGCGCTGACCAGTGTCCAGTGTTGGGGTTCGCGATGGACGCATATTGTGAGCAAGTGCTAGGGGTTTCGGCTGCATAAATGGCGATTATGCACCTTCATTTAATCATAAGAACTGAAAATAAAAAGCTCAGACACAGTTCATTCACAGTAGGCACAGAAAAAAATTGCGACTAAAAGTAGTAGCGATTATCCAGTTTTTTGGGGGTTTTTTGGCATTAAAAATGCAGCATTCTGTTATTTAAAAGGAGTTCTATTTGATCACAGCTTCCAATTACGCGAAATGCGATTAGCTGGCACTGTCTGTAATTTTGTCTTGCACCATAAGGAAGTCCACAAATTAATGATCGCCCAGCCCTGCACTATCCGTGGAGCAGTTCATTCACTCCAAGTAGTCCAAGCGATGGTTACTGGATAATTCTCTCTACGTGACCCCAACAATGACCCACACTTTTAGGCACTCTATAGATCAAATTTCCGGCACGGCGGTCCGGTAATAACGGGCCCATTAATCGTGATAGGGCGCATTGTAGCGACATGTCACCAATCATCGGGGACTCCCTGTGATAAAAGGGGCGCGCGTCATTGAATAAGGTACCCCTTCCATTCACGGTGTAATCCAAGCTGGACTTCTTATACCATAGCTTGATCAAGGTTGGTTAATGCAATATACCAGAGGAGGGATGAAGCTCTTGGAGAAAATACTGGGCAAGTTTTACAGGCTTTTCTAAAGTATACTAGTGAGACCAATGTTGAGAACGAATCTTTTTGTGGCTTGCCTAAGCCTTAAAGATTTCAGATATGAGCCCACTGAACGGTATAAACGAAGACCCAAAAAACACACACACACACACACACACACACACNTTCTTATACCGTAGCTTGATCAAGGTTGGTTAATGCAATATACCAGAGGAGGGATGAAGCTCTTGGGGAAAATACTGGGCAAGTTTTACAGGCTTTTCTAAAGTATACTAGTGAGACCAATGTTGAGAACGAATCTTTTTGTGGCTTGCCTAAGCCTTAAAGAGTTCAGATATGAGCCCACTGAACGGTATAAAAGAAGACCCAAAATATATTTTTACACACACACACACACACACACACACACACACACACACACACACACACACACTTTCTTTATTACCTCTACAGTTGGCAATCTCGTAAATTATAAATGCTAAGGGAGAGTATCCCAGATGGAATGATTGATAACCCTCTCCTCTATCCAAAGATGCTAAATGGTGAGTCTGACCTCGTTTGGCGTCTACCGTCTCTCCCGTAAAATAACAGATCTATACCGTATTTCGTTTGGCGCATAAAGTCTTTTCATGAACGATTACCAAGGGACCAGCCCTACGTTTCGAATTCATGAGTAAATATCATAATATCATTTAGCATTACAAGACTCCAACGAATGTATCCCTTTTCGAGCAGACCACATGGGGTTCCAGGTCTTTGCTCAAACCTGATGTCATTTCGTTCGCAACACTATGACACACTAGATCTTCAAAATACTCATCCAAAATATGGAACTGCAGCTTTCTGTATTTATCCTTGGACTTGGTCCAATCATCACAATCTTTATCTGTTATTGTTTTCAATGAGTATGACAAACATGTCAACAGAATTGTAGTGTTTATCTGTCGTTTTGGGTTTTTTTTTTTTTTGGTCATCGTCGTAATAAAGAAAAGTTCTGCAACGTTACAAAATATAGCGTACTCAGTTTTGGCAAAACTTTGTATTCAGTTTTGGCAAAATCTCGTCTTTAGTTTTTGCAAAACCTTGTATATATAGTATATAAACGTATTGCATTAAAACAACGATCTGGAATTCTAAGCAAGTCATACAAAAGTGGGTACACGGATTATTATTTAAAGCTAAATCTTCATCTTGAATAATGTTTGGAAAATAAGGAAAGGTCACCCTGAATTTTTCATGAACAAGCATTTCCAAATTGCACCTAAAATTCCAAAACGCAACTGAAACCCATTTTTTTTTCCCTTAAATACAGATGCTCCTGTCATAAGGGCCAGACCAGAGAAGGGATTTCTGTTTAAACAAGCCAGATTACATAATGATAACAATTACAGTGAGTCATCTATGCCGAGACCCTTTTAATCCCAATGTTGTTTTATCCCAAAGATTTCCCCGAGCCCGATGAAATTCCTCTAATCTATATATCTATTGTTTATTCTAAACCCCTTCCGTTTTAATGGGATTGGAAATCGTTCCAACGGGCGTCTTTTTTTAGTCTGACGTGATTGAGTTATGGAGGGAAATCAACTTCGTCAACATAACTTCGAAATAGCCGATTTCCACTTTAATACAAATTGTATGATTTGGACGTCTGGTATCCAGGCCATGTTGTGTGTGTGTGTATGCAGGCATGAATGTGTGTGTGTGTGTGTGTGTGTGTGTGTGTGTGTGTGTGTGTGTGTGTGTTGTGTGTGTGTGTGTGTGTGTGTGTGTGTGTGTGTGTGTGTGTGAGAGACAGAGAGAGACACAGAGAGAAAGAGAGAGGCAGAGAGTGAGGGACAGTGAGAGAGAGAGAGAGAGAGGGAGAGAGAGAGAATGGATAGGGGAAGGTCTGGGTCTGTTGTTCTGGTGTTGTAGCTGATGGTATTTTGTTGGAAATGTCTGTAGCCAATCAATGATTGTATATTCGATCTTTTGGCTTGAAGCCTAACAACAAACTTGAAACATACGATTTTACACCTACAGGACAGTGATACGGTGAAAGGAGAAGGTTTGCAACGGACTCACGCTACTGTTATCTTCCAGACTGTCAAAACTATTATTTTTAATGTGATAAGATTCGAGACTGACATAATAATATTCTAGGGTGAGTTAAGCAACTTAAGCTTAAGCGACTCCCACGGTAATTTTATTATTTTTCTTTTAATAAGTTTGATATCCTATTCACAGAACTTCCCCCTTTTTCATTATGCTGTGAAGATAGGAAGGAAGGCGTGGAAGTCAACGGCCCTGCCAGTGCCAGGTGAGGGTGCACCCTGTTATCTGCTGGACTGTCAAACAAATGTGATGAGATGGAAGACAAACTCTAACAGGAGCAGGATGACGCTATTTTGGCTGCTCTGGTCTGATAACTTTATGCCCCGGTATGCATTGTTCTCTCAGGGTTTTTTTTTTGAGGAGGAGGGGGGAGGAGAGGGGAATAAAAAAGCGTGGAAATAGGAAATAAAGGAGCCTTTGTCAGCGCGAGAGAAGTCGAGGGGGAAGAGGAGAGGAAAAGAAGAGGGAATGGAAAAGGGGGGGGGAGGGGGAGGCGCTTGGCTGAGAAGACAGGGATAAAAACAAAAATAATATCAGTCAGGCAATTAATAGGAAGTAAGAGAGGATATTTTTGGACTGCGAAGGCATGATAAGGAAGAAAAATCAGAGATATAGATAACTTTCAAGGGGGACAAAAAAAAAACATACTAGGGAACAGGGTGGGAAGTACACGTATTTTTGCGGGATAGAGAGTAAAAAGGAGTCAGGGTGATAAGAACAGATAGACTGACAGGGAAAAGACTCCAGTTTGGAGATGTAAATGAAGGGTTTCATGGCAAAACGCGTTATCCACCAATATGAATTTTCAGCTTATTCTACATACTTCATGTAGCAGTAGGAGTGTTTAGTATACATGCATTTTCCATTCCATAGAAGGACATTTGATCTATATTATGTAAGACTTAAAATTTCGCTTTTCACATAAAAATATGCTTTGAATCTGGTCTGTTTTGCCACAACCCCCGAATGGTGTATAATGCGTTTTGCCATGAAGCCCTTCAAATGGACGCTGAGAGAGTGGAAAAGATTCGAAGAACGTGGCGACTTTCTCTTCATGTTCTGTTTACAATGTTGTCTCTAGATCACGCGATTCACCCCTTAAATCTTAAAACCCCACTCTTCCCTCCCACTCCCCTCCTCCTCCTCTCCCTCCCTCCCTCTGTCCCGTACTCCCCCCCCTCCCCTTTCCAACAATCAAACTTGGTTCTCAGTTCACTGGAAAGTGCGTGGGTTGGTATGGCTGGTGGGTGGGTCGGTGAGCGAAATGGATGTACATGTAATTATGTTTCTGGTGTGTGTGTGTGTGTGTGTGTGTGTGTGTGTGTGTGTGTGTGTGTGTGTGTGTGTGTGTGTGTGTGTGTGTGTGTGTGTG
>JAWQUT010000371.1:520293-531761 GCA_033807755.1 Ellobium chinense | reverse complement strand
GCACTTTGGATCAAATTAATTGTGAAGAACGGATCAATCAGGTGTGAACACTGCCGGGCCGCATATTATGGTGCAGCTTTTCTGGATTTGGAGGGGGGAAATGGATCTTTAATGTGTGGACGCCACTGACTGGCTAGTGCATCCATTGTGTAGGACATAATGTGTTGTTAACGTCGAATGTCACTTTTTTTTTTGGTTTGTTTAATCTCTTTTTAATGTAAATCTACGTGAATTTTATCTCCAAGCTTGAATAAATGGCCGTAGACTACCGCACACAATTAAAGAGAAAGTAATGATTGTTTCAGAGGCAGTTGTGGTGTAAATAGTCTGACAGTTTGACGGACGGAATAAAAATAGGAATTTGGAATCAGAAACGTCAAGTAAGGAAAAATATCCTGGTCACCAAGAAGAGGTAATCAGAAACATATCAAAGCAACAAAAAACAAACAAAAAATAGACAAGGATAAAACACGAAAATATAGGAGAGGCGATGAAAGTAGACTAAGGGAAAACATGATGACTACTCTGAAACAAAATGGGGAGAAATGGGGAGAAACAAGTCAGCAAACTTCAAAACATTACATAACATACCGAATCAGGCAAACGCCTCGGAAACAAAAATTTTTATTGCAACATAGTAACACAATCTATCAAACAGGGAACACGACACAGAACCTATTCGGAATGACTCCAAAGTGTACATGTAATATTGTGCTCGTTTTCTCTCTTTCCCATAGCTCTCCTTTTCCCTTTCCCCCTTTCTCCAGGAGAAAATGACTTGTTCAAGATGCCCATTAAACTGCCTTGCCCAAGACCTTCAAAACATCATGATAAAAAAAAATGACACGTTCAGGTCAGAAAAGTTCAGCCAAGTGCAAAATGTGATTCACACCTTCCCCTTTCTCAGCATCACATATCAAGAACAAACAAACAAACGGTTCAGTCCGTTCAATGCGGCAGTGCACTTCAGCCCTTCTCAAGTGGTTCTCCTCCTCTCCCCTCCCCCTCACCTCCCGCTCCACCCCACACCTCTCACTCCCTATCCCCATGAAGTCTTACTACAAATGAAAATCTCCAACTACATTATTTTGTTCGCTCGGTATAGAAATTTACACCGCTGAACTTAAGGGTCTAAACTCTGGCAAGACATCCGCAAATAATGAGGAAGGATCACCGAGATAAATATCGTTGTCTCCAGATATCCATTTGCTATGAGAGTGGTAATAAAAATTAGTGTGGATATGGTATGAGTTTGGTTGCCCCTTCCACATCCATATGGCCGTGTCGATACCCTTGGCTAGTATTGTATAATTCAGAAGACTTACTCCCCATCCTACAAAATAGGATCGACATAGCTGACTGCACTGGCCAATAAAAGTAAGGGAGAGAAAGAAAACGACAGACAGGGAAACAAGGGGAAGGAGTGAGAGGGGGAAGAAGAGAGAGAGAGAGAGAGAGAGAGAGAGAGAAAGAGACAGGGAAGAGGGCGCAACGTTATAGCCACGTTTCGAGGCCAACATTATTCAGTGCGTTCGGTATCCGTAGTCGCGAAAGCTCCCAAATACTCTTGCAGAAATAAGTTCGAAACGTTATTACCTCGTAACTTGTCCACCGAAATAAACATTCTGAACTTTCTAAAGAGTAAATAGATTTTATACGAGGGCTCCTCAAGACAATCATTACCAGCAGGCCTGAAATCTCAAGGTCACACAATCAGTACTAACGGGGGAAAGGAGAAAAGTGCGAAGTAATGTCGTAATTTTCTCTTTAACTAGTGAAGAGTTTGGAGAGTTTGCGCATTAACGATGACATCTCTTACTACAATAAGAATAACATTCGTGCACTGCTCCTGAATGCACTCTCAGTAGCGTTCGACATACACAATTAATATAATTCTTACGACGGTGAGAGATCCCATTGCTAATGCGCAAACTTCTCACTAATCATCTTAATAAATGCAGTGTGACAAAGCTGGGTTCCCTGCGCCCCTGTCTCCCTCAACCCGATCTAAATGTGGCAGTGTCTGGACAACAGCTTTCAACACTTGCTTATCTTACGCCAAGTTTGCTTAGACACTTGTTTCTGTAATCAGAACGCCCTTAAGGTAACGCTGGGCGGCTCGACTCTCATAGATCGAGCAATGTTTTCTGTGTGCAATTCGCCCCTCCTTTAATTTCAACGCCGCTCCCTCCCCTCTCCCCCCCCCCCCCNCCCCCAAATCCAAATCTGAATGCGCGTCGATCCTCACTTCTTTCCTGCACTCTGAAGCTTGCATTACTTGAGGAAAAACCTAAAATCCTTCTAAACAATCTACAATTTCTCCATCAAATTTATAGCAAGGGTGTGATGGGGTAAGGGGGAAAGTCTCTCCCAACTCATATTACCTAGACAAAAACACTGATCGAGTTGAGCTAATCGTTTCCTCAGACTCGATAAATCGATTTGTCTTTCGAGGATCGATCCTGGGGATCTATCTTGGAGGATTTAGATCCTAATTTCCGATCTTTCTGGGTCTTTTATTTAGTTTGACTAACAACTCATCGTGGAAGGAGTTGCAAGTTATCAACAAAAGTTCACTGTTGTAGCCTCTTCATAAACAAGCAACAGTGAAAAAGCTAGCGCTGGAACAAGCTCGGGCTTGAAAAAGATCGAGCCAGGATCGATCTTTCAAGCTGATCCTACTTCCGAAAACTAGGGAACAAGCCCAGCACTTCGTAATGACGGATATAGGTAGGAATTCGGCATGACGAAGAGAAAAAGAAAGGGGGCATCACCTACTTCCCCTCTCCTTCCTCCTCACAAATTAGCTGTTTCCCATCGGCCAGAGAGAGAGAGAGAGAGAGAGAGAGAGAGAGAGAGAGAGAGAGAGAGAGAGAGAGAGAGNGGGGGGGGGAGGAAGGGTTGGCCCCTCTCTATATCTAGATCAGCTACTATAGTGTAGGTTGTCCTCAGGGTACTATTACCCAAGGTCCCGCGCTGTAAACGATTTATTTCTGAGACGTGGGACAAGGCTGGAGTTACTTCGTTTTCCCTTTAGTAACCGAACAATTCAATTAACATTTTTGCCATTGTTATAGGTATGTAGGTGTGTAGCAGCTGTGAGAAACATTGCGAGGAACACAATTACTGCTTACCCGACTTTGTCAAAGGTATTATAGAAGTGTGACCCTGGTGTTAAGAAAGGATTTTTTTTTTAATTGGACGCTGTCAGCTTACGGGGGAAAAGTGTATTCACCCAATTTAGTGGGACATTGGTGTTCTATAGTGTCATGAACAATTCATTACCTGTTATTAAGTCACTCGTTTCCTAATAAATAGCAGGATGCAGAACACACTTTTTTTTTTTAAATGAAATTTCACTTGCAGAGATATCTGCAAATAACAGATGGTTTTGTCATGTGCCTGGCCAGCGGGTTACGCATGTCACCAAACTCGATAATAAAAAAGATAAAACTCAGCGGTGGGGGCTCCGCCAGGCTATGTTCATGAGTCAAACCAACTTCACGAAAAAAAAATACTTAGAGGTCCAGTGAACGAACAAAACTTTTTTTTTTAAAAATACATATATACAGCAAAAGGAACTTGCACACGAAATTTCACGTAATTCTAGGCACAACTAGCAGAGTTACGGCTCTTCAGACAGAAATTGAGCGAATTTTCTTTTTTTTTTTCCTTAAATAATAGAAGAGTCAACACGGAAGACATGTTAACACACATACTGTTCTAATTTAGACCACGGGGAATAATGAGGACATGTGTAAGACTGTAAGCTCACCACAGGCTAGGGATCAACATGGATCTTCAAAATCGACCAAGCGTCTCGTAAGGGCCTACCGTGGCTATAGTATAGTGGGCAATACCTCACATATTGACAATACTGTTGCACATGCAGTTCTCGATCACACCACAGATGAGCATAATGAGACCTGCAAAGTCAACCAGATCAAGGGAATCAACTTGGATTATCACCATCGACCCTGTATCCCGCACAGGTTCACGGTGGAAATTATATATATACAGTGGGCAACACCTGACATGCTGACAATACATGTACTATTACACACGTAGTTTTCGAACAGAAAAAAAGAAGACATAACGAGGACCGCAAAGTATACCAGATCAAGGGAATCAACATGGATTATCATCATCGACTAGTGTCCTGCACGGGCCCACGGTGACTATACAGTGGGCAATACCTGACATGCTGACAAAAACTGTTGCACAGTATGCAGTTCTCCATCAGAAAACAGAAGAGCATAATGAGGACCGCAAAGTATACCAGATCAAGGGAATCAACATGGATTATCATCATCGACTAGTATCCCGCACGGGCCCACGGCGACTATACAGTGGGCAATACCTGACATGCTGACAAAACTGTTGCACAGTATGCAGTTCTCCATCAGAAAACAGAAGAGCATGATGAGGACCGCAAAGTCTACCAGATCAAGGGAATCAACACGGATTATCACCATCGACCTGTGTCCCGCAAGAGCCGACGGACGAGTTGGAGATGACGTGACGGTCAGTCGGGGGTGGGAAGTGATAAGTCCGGTTACCATGAACGGGTGTGAAGATATTTAAATGGATACATACGTACAGAGCAAGCTGATCTGATGAGTTGTACCTCACTTGCTGAAAACCACTGCTGGACATTTAGAATAATCCTCAGTTTGAAAATAGAAGGACGTCATGAGCAAAGCCTACCAGAGCAGAGGCAACAGATCACTACTGATCCATTACCATCGACGCATGTTCCGTCTACACCCACGAACAGGAAAGGAGACAGATGAGAGCTAGAGGATATTATGATCCACGTACATGTCACTAATCTACAAAGAGGTCGAAAGCCTAAATGAGAGTAACAAATACATGTACATAATATATCGATACGAACAGACGAAGGCGTGTACAATGGAGAATTAAAGTTCGCATTAAAAAAAAAAATTACTTGGTATCTGATTGTTTTTTCACTTTGGTCATGACCACTCGACAGCGTTTTGTCGTATATGCATATATTGTCTAACAGGAGCCTTCCTGCCCCTTTACCCCCAAATGAATAAAATGATGACTCGTTACGACGCCCCTGGAAATGCAACAATGATAAGTCAAATAATACAATATATTTACAGCATAACAATATGACCACAAGAACTCGATTTCCAGTTGTTTGTGAGATGTTCAAGATCGTAAAAAAAAGTTGATACATGCATTACGTATATAGGAGGTACGGGGCTCTGCACCAGTGGCTGTAAATCCTTATGTTAGTTAACGCACTGCGGTTAACACGAGAAGCATTTAAAACAGTAGTACTGTTAACTGTAGTTAACGCAATACGTTAATTAGCGTACGGATTATGCATACGGCCACCGAGCATTATAGCGAGTGTGCAGGCTTTTTCGGGTACATGAGATTCAAAGGCGTGAGGTCCTCATTAACTAGTTTACATTGCATGCACAGAGCATGCCCCGCGCAAACTGAAAATACAGTCGAGCTTCAATATTAAGTACTCATTTAATAAGTATATCTTGTGATGAAGTTATGCACAGATTCACTATAATAAGTATACATTGTGATGAAGTTATGCACAGATTCACTATAATAAGTATACCCTGTGGTGAAGTTATGCATAGATTCACGATAATAAGTATACCTTGTGGTGAAGTTATGCATAGATTCACTATAATAAGTATACCTTGTGGTGAAGTTATGCATAGATTCACTATAATAAGTATACCTTGTGATGAAGTTATGCATAGATTCACTATAATAAGTATACCTTGTGATAAAGTTATGCATAGATTAACTATAATAAGTATACCTTGTGATGAAGTTATGCATAGATTCACTATTATTTTATCATTTCATTATTCAAGTGGATTTCGATATTAAGTGTATCTCGTTTTCCAAGCACAGAAACATACTTTATATCCAGGTTCCACCATACCCCTCCTCCCCCCTGCACCCCTCAAACCCTAATGAGGTATTTTCAGACAGGTCAGTTACACCATGTGATCTAGGGATTGCTAGGCTATTTTGATAAATGACGAGTTATCATACATGAGCAGAGCATGTAAACAAACCAATGTGTGAGCAAGATTTCCTAGGTCACGTGATGGAGCTGAAAATACCTAATTTACCCACTCACATCCAACAGCGCTGACTCACCGCCATGCCTCAGAGAACGCTACACACTTAAAACTTTTTAAAAAGTAGCCTCATTTCATGTGCCGAGCCTTACTTATTCCAACGCAAGTTTTCAGACCGTCAAAAGAACAGAACAAAAGGAGAGCCGGGACGACCAGTGTACTATTATAGAAGTTGAAAGCTGCGACCGGCTCGCAATGTGTGCTTATCCAAACATTTAGCCTCACAGATTCAACCTTGACCCAGTTTCGAGTCACCTTTCTCCCCTAGGCGGGTCAAGTTTTGACATAAGAAACTATCGGTTTTTACTTGTGAATGATTTATAGTCTATTCGATGTTTTGTGGTAAATTGTAGACTTTGTCTGGAAATTCCAGTGAATTTGATGCAAGTTCAGTATGCCAGGGGACCACTCAATAATTTCAAGTTTATGGGATGCTCAAGTCTGTAAATTAAAGTCGAAGTAGAAAATATGGGAATGGGCATGAAGATGTTTCGAGAATACGAACATTTAAGCGGTGAGATTTGGCCGTATTACTTTTTCGTGATAGTGAGAAGAAAATACAAGAGATGGATGGGTGAGGAGATATTAGTTTCTATGTAGTCTAGTCTGACTAACAAACCAGCTGATAGATACATTGATAGATGGCCAGGCCAATATTAAATCAGACAGACCCAAATAAAGATTTGAAGCTAGACAAACTTACGATATACGTGTATGTAAAATAACTCTAGAAAGAAACAAAAATGTCTCACCGTCCAACCGATAAACAGATCCATTTACAGAGAAAACTGATAATCAAGCTGCTAGAGCGATCTACTAACAGCCAGCCAGACAGACACATAACAAGAGTGCAGACTGACCGGCAGACGTAAGTTGATCGAAGACAGATCAGACTGTGGGCGGACAGACAAATACACAAACGGACGGGGACACACACACACACACACACACACACACACACACACATACATACACACACACACACACACACAAGCATCAGCCCTGGTGCTAAAGTGCCAAAAGGCTATGGCCGGTATCACCACTGCACCACAGTCTGACGCCACGCCACGAGTCTAGAGAGGGCAGGCAGGTATGGAATGCCCGTATCATCACCCTGACCCCGTGGCATGAACAAGATTATCTTGTCTTCTACTAGACAAGTGCTTGTCTGGACTTCAAACGGTTGACCATCTGTCTCGGTTGTTTCCCCCCTAATCACGATATTCCGTTCACAATCTTGATTATCTACCCCTTCCCCTCCCAAACTCTGTTAGCTCGACTATTGCACTCACTTATCTCAAACTGCAAGGGTTAACGAGGTTTACAGAGGGCACAAAGTTGGCTTGACAATGTTGGGCATGGGGGGAGGGGGAGGGAGAGGGAGGTGAAAAAGGGGGAGGGGGCATGAAGGAAACGGAGGGTGGAAGGAGGACAGAAGGGAAGCGAGCTCCACATCGAAGTAAGAAGTGCCAATGTTAATCTCAAAGAAATGTGGATTCTTTTTTTTTTTCCGCTTGGATGTAATATTCGCGAATTTCACGAGCCGAGCTTCATTCGCACAAATTAAAAAAGGTTCCATTCAAAAATTAATGTTAAAAGGGCTTATCCCCATTAAAACAAAATGTAGAAGACCGTAACGCTAAAGTAACACTTAATTGCTGTTAGTTCTAGTTACAACCCCTCGTTACTAGACAACACCTGAAATATTTATGTGTCTACGCCAAAACAAAGAAGGACTGCTAGATATGTTTTACTGATATTCTTGTACTGTCACTTCGAAGTATTCTAGAATTATGCCCTCGTAGTACCCATATAAAACCGTCATGAGGTACTCACGAAATACCAATAATACTTTCACGGCAGTTCTCTGAAGCATTAGAAAAGTATGGGCATTTTACGGTGAATGATACTAAGTAGAATTACAGTCAAACCTCGATATTAGGTATGCTTTAGTTCGTTTTAAAAAAAGACGTGTTATGGGGGTGTACTTATTATCGAGCTAGACTTGAACAATGAGAAGAAAAAAAAACAATGATTAATCCATGCAAGTGAAATAAAGTTTTCATTAACAGGATAAACTTATTATTTGAGGTAGTTAATATCGAGGCTTCACTGTAATACTGTCGGTGCGTATCACTTCCGTGAGATGCTCTGTATTACAACTGAACGTGGGCAAAGTTACCTGATACAAGCATTGCGTACAGAGCAATCTTCTCATACGCTGCATACCGATATAATCAATAGAAGCCAAAGATATCGCCTTACCTTTCTTCGCCTCCAATTACAACTGCGAGTTTCCAACCACTGAATTTATGTTATGTTTTCATGATATTCCTGATCCAAACTCCAGTCACCTTAGCCGAAAGTCTAGCTTAGATCAGAACTCACGTTCTTCTCAAGACCAATCCTTTATCTGCAATCCATGAACAGATACGAACAACAGGCACTCGTACACAGAAGACCTTAGTAACAAACTAATTACTACTAAAAAACTACCTTTTAAAATCAGGATTCTATGGCACACTGTTGAGTGTTAGTAATGCACAAAAGATAACACAGTCCTTGCTTCACTCAATACTGCTGTGCGTACCGAGCCATCGTTATGTGGGACTGGCACAGATCAGATACAATGGAACTTTGATCGCACACTCACTCTTAAAACCAAGCTACTGACGGTGTTTATCAGAAGTTTTCTGTTATCCAGGATGCTTTTTATATAGTCCAGAGCAAAACAACTGAAACCCAAATTAATTCACGTTTGCTAAAGAGAAGAGCGTGTTAAGCAATGGTTGTGATAAGCAAGAGAGTTCCACTGAATTCGCATTATCTACAACTGCTCAACCCATTCCTTAAACTGAAGCTCGAGGAGCATTTTCCCTCCTAATTTCAATAAGCGTTCTTTCTCTGGAAAAAAAGAGTTACAAGTGTATTTAGAGAAACGTTTTTGTGTATTAATTTACTAAAAATGAAACTAAATATTAAAATCTGCAGTTCTTAGAGAATGAGATAATTCTAATGTAAATAAAGATGCCGCACTACTCTTGCATTAATGTTTTTCTTTCTTCCATAAGAAAAACAACAAAAACATTCAAAGTGTCTTTACTGAGTTGGGAAGAAAAAAGCTCTCAGCTGTTATGTCAACTTTTGGCAGACTCTCAAAACAGTACCGACCTAGACTAGAGATTTGTCTAAATGAGCTGAATCGATACAAGAGCAGAGCGATGCTGGCTGGCCAAAGAGACAATACAACCCAAACTTTCAGGCAGACAATACAACCCAAACCTTCAGACAGACAATACAACCCAAACTTTCAGGCAGACAATACAACCCAAACTTTCAGGCAGACAATACAACCCAAACCTTCAGACAGACAATACAACCCAAACTTTCAGACAGACAATACAACCCAAACTTTCAAGCAGACAATACAACCCAAATTTTCAGCCAGAGAATACAACCCAAACCTTCAGACAGACAATACAACCCAAACTTTCAGGCAGACAATACAACCCAAACTTTCAGGTAGACAATACAACCCAAACCTTCAGACAGACAAAACAACCCAAACCTTCAGACAGACAATACAACCCAAACTTTCAGGCAGACAATACAACCCAAACCTTCAGACAGACAAAACAACCCAAACTTTCAGGCAGACAATACAACCCAAACTTTCAGACAGACAATACAACCCAAACCTTCAGACAGACAATACAACCCAAACTTTCAGACAGACAATACAACCCAAACTTTCAGGCAGACAATACAACCCTAACTTTCAGGCAGACAATACAACCCAAACTTTCTGGCTGCAGCCACAAATTTTATGGGCTCTGAAAGATTTACTGTTCTCAAAGATTTCAAGCATGTTAAGTACTGTATTGTTTGGATTCCTTTAACAGTGAATTTCTGGTGGGAACGGAAGCGAATGTTTAACACAGTGGATGAATGGAATCTCGATATTATATTTTGTTATTAAATATGAGTGTCACATGCACAGATTGATCACTGTTCTATCATTTCATTATTCAGGTTGCCCCGGATATTAAGTATGCCTCAATGCTATGGTAGAACTTCAATGTTAAGTATGACCTTGTGCATAAGCAAAGTATACTTATTACTGAGGTATACTTAATATCGAGGTTCACCTGTATAAGAAAAGAAAGAATAATAATTAATCTGTATCCCAGAAATTCACACGTAATAACAAGATATGCTTGTTAACTAAGTTTTTATATATATAGTATGATAAAAGTCCTGATAGATGAATCAGTAATACACAAATTTCTAACAGTGCAGGATCCTATAAAAATGCCTGAAGGATAATTATAAGCCCTTCGAATTTCACCAAAGACGTTTTTTATGCGTCGAAGGATTAAATATGTACATTTTAATTTACATATTTTACTCATGTACACATTTTTGCTTGATGAAGAAAGCATCAGCTTTCGAAAATTAGCATTAAAGTTTAAGTACATCTTAACCCTTTGTTCATTATTACCGGGTTTAGTGCATTTAGAATTACTTTTATTTATACATTAACTAAGTACTTAATACTGAGGTTTCTCTGGGGGTTCCACTGTGTACTTTTTATTCATGCACCATGTGCATAATGATATCGAATTTCTACTACATCTGCAATTCATCTTAAAGCAAAATTTTATTCAGTTTACAAGAAGTCTCAGGCGTAAGTCTTAATCTAGTCTAGTCTATCTCTTGCACGTGTGGCGCTAGATAACATTACCGTCAGAGTGCAAACATAACTTCTATCAACGTCAACCTAAATCACTATACAGTACATAGATCTAGTCTACCTTAACACACCTGGACTGTACAGTACCGTACTGTTACTGTTACTACCACAACTGCAGACCTCACAGTATGACTAACACATCCGTTCTGGGTCATCTACTCTGTATATTTACTTCCACGACTAAAACATCACAAATCCTGAATCAGATCTCCAACGATTCATTTTTCAATCATTTCAACACTGCACTGCGCCACAGACTATCGCTACACAAACAGAACTCTCCGAGAATTTTTTTTGCTGTATTTTATATTCATTCATAAATCCACCGGCTGGGTACAACTAGTCTAGCTGCCCCTTCACCTTTTCATTCCATCTGACTGACTCGACAAACCCCCCACTATACGACCACAACAAAACGAAACCACTGCGGGCAGCCTTCTCTTCTCTATCTTTACAACTGGCTCGTCGCGTTGATACACGCAGTGCGATCCGGTGAAACATCGGCCGCGAGGAGGGGGAGGGGAGGGTGGCGAGTCAAAAGGAAGGCGGTGGAGTGAGGGGGGGGG
>JAWQUT010000371.1:473993-488662 GCA_033807755.1 Ellobium chinense | reverse complement strand
GTGTGTGTGTGTGTGTGTGTGTGTGTGTGTGTGTGTGTGTGTGTGTGTGAGAGAGAGAAGGAGAGAGTCCGAGAGAGAGGGAAAGAGCGTGAGTGTACCGATGCCATTAAGTAAGTGGGTGATATACAGTATTATTGTCATTATTATTTATTGGCCATTCATTTTCTATTTTATGTATGCTCATTTGTACTAACAGTACCTGAGCTGAGTAAAGTTATTGTTAGTGTTACTATAAATTACTGATCACACAATATATAGTGTTTGTCGTTGCATGGCAGACCTATCCGGCACACTAACGTCTACATTCAAACTTGCTCCCACTGCAAAAGTCTGTGCTCAATAAAAGGTGATGATTCATCACTTAACAAAGGGGATGGCGAATTTAACATAAACAAACATTAAACGAAAGCTGTGCGGACACCTTCGATCGGCGTGCCTGCCAGCCTAAAAAATATTGAACTCTCTGTACATTGAACGGATACCATCACTTTCGTTTACATAATGTGTCCGGGATTTCTTTCGAGCCGGCTTGGGTTGCCAATTTGTTTCTAATCCCTACTATTACACTTAAATCTTTATTCTAAAGAAATATCATAGATCAAACTTAAAATCAGCGACGTCATCTTCAAATACAAATGTTTTGACAAATCAGAACTTATCAAAGAATGACAAAACTGATTCTCGTGGTATTTGATTTGTAAAATGCTACTCTGCATAGGAATTTCCTAAAACAGGGAAAGATACTCTATTATTTGTTTTGCCAAGAAGACCATTGGCCAGAATGTCAAAAATCTGAACTTTAAATGAATTTTGCTGTTCAATGAAACTTTGCCTACTTTGTTATTTTCTAATACTGTAGTTCTTCTCATTGTCGTATCGGTGAGAGATGAAGCAGATGAATCACGGACTGGCGGCCAAACTTCTAGGCAAGGTTTGTTAAATCTCCTTCAAGTATGAATTGACGTGGTTTTGAGTATGATATGGGCGATATAGCCAGTCAGCGGAGTCCATTGTCCGAGGGACAGTCCCTCCATACTCAAAATGACGTCAATTCATCATACTCAAAACGACACCATGGAAAACATAACAAGCGTATCCCTGCTGTCTCTGGCTTTGATATCAATATTAGCAGATTTTTTTTCCCCTTTTTTTTTTCAGCAGGCCATCCAGCTTTTGGACAATGCTCTGATTTCTCGATACATAATAAGCTACGACATGATACTATAGCAAACAATACTCATAAAAGTTGTCCATTCTACTAAAAGCGCAACTTCACGATGTCGGGGTATATTATGTACTATACATATCTCCGATTTCCTGACAAACAATATATCATATTTACTGTAACCAAGAGGCAAGAACGAAAGACCATCTAATGTATCTATCTAAGCTTACAATGTAATAGATACTGTGACAAAGAGGCAATTCGACAACTGCCACCCTTATGTTTTATTAATATGTTTTTCCGGTCAGCCAAGATTTGGACGATATAATACAATCATACAACGTTCGCAGAATAAGGGAACAAAAGTGGTTTTGAAACCACACTTTTCAGATGGACGGTTATACACAAATCATGCAGTAGAACATTTAAATAGTCGCCGGATTCTGCCTGAAAAAGAAATATTTCCTACCTCCTAGCCCTACAGTAACTTGTACATGTATTTCGAATCGAAACCCATTCTCCTCTTTCTGGAGTGCTAGCGTTTCAATTGGCATTAAATAGTCTATGTGTTGTCTTTTTTTCTTTTAACTTACCCACCCCATTTAAATGTTACCCTATACTGTTACCATTAACAAAAGACCATATGAATTATATATCAGGAAAATAAACTTGCTCGAGGCTTCCAAACTGAGACAAAATCAAAGACCAGTCGAAGCTGTCATTACCAATACAGGCAAAAAAAATTCACTCTGAATTGCAAATAGCGACTGTCACACATATCCTACGTTGGTTTACTTCTGGATATAAAAAAGTGTAGATCAGGTCATAACTTTTGTTTTACTGACTGTTCCCAAAGACATCAATACAAAACTAACGCCATGGCAGAAGAATGCTCAGCTTCTATGACAAAAAGTGCAGCGGGGCAACTGGTATGGGATACAGATGAAAGAGAGTTCGTTTCCTACATCCATCCTTCTCTACTGACCATCGATGCCTCCAAGACAACGGTCAAGATCTACATCATGCTGCTATCATTTCTGTTTTTCGTCAGCATTTCCGTCGTCGTCATCTGCCTTCTGAAGCTGGTGCCCTTCATCCGGGGCCTTCCATGGAAGTCGCGGTGGGGATTGGCGTACGCCATTGTCACCAACATCTATTCAATTCCCATTGTCATCGCAAGTGCTTATCACTGTTTCCGGACTACGCCCATACAAAGGGACCCCGTCGAAGGCCTGACCAAATCAGCCATGCTCCTTGGCCCTGCTGTCGGTATGTGTTCAAACATAATTTATTGTGCCTCTATCAATGCTCTCTATTTTTTTTACCTACTGTATTAGTGTAAGTGATCGGAATCAATCAATCAATCAATCAATCAATCAATCAATCAATCAATCAATCAATCAATCAATGTTTCTATACATCGTGCTGATGATGTCTGCATTGCACTGACTTGACTGACTACATGTGACGCTACCCACCCACCTACCTACCTACCAACTGACCTACCAACCAGCCAACCAATGTTTCTATAATTCTTGATCATGTCTGCAGTGACTTGACAGGCTGCATGTGACGCTATTTCCTGTGCCATCCAACTTTCACTGCGTCTCAGGCTATCGCCTTTGTTGACGCTGTCTCCTGATATGTCTGCTCTTAATAAACAAACTCTACATGACGCTTTATTCTTGGAAGACTGCTTTCTTTCAAATTTCCTAATCCGTCTTTATCCTAAGGTGATTCCAATGACTTGAAAACAGCACATGATATGACCCTAGTTTATCCTGTCACAACTACAGTGCACTGCATTAAAATGTCCCCCACGTTATTTCACCCCATACTGTTTCGTATAATGACTTCAACATTTGCAACAAAACAAAATGTCCGTATGACGGACTGTGTCATGACTAATGAATTAGGACTTTCTCAAATATATATGTTTTAACACATTCTTTCTTATGATAACGGCGGCACTGTGTTCATGTCCTGTGTCCCACTGAAATGGTCTTTGAGTAGGTCTAGCCATAGCCTTGAAATAGCACATTACATGCCACCATGTCTTATCATAAGTACACTGTGTTAAGAATGTGATGTCCCGGACGACGCTTTGTCTTAAGAAATGATGCTCTTTTTCGTGATGACTGCAGATTTTTCATCACAACTCTGAAATGTTCACATTGACGCTTTGTTCCATAGCAACTACATCAAGGCAAAAAAAAAAAAAGTGTATAATATCGTTGCGCTTTGGAGGGATGGGGAGGGGGAAGAGATGACTTGAGCTGTTCATTTTACTCCGATCTTTGCTTCCATCTCCTTTCTTCTACTAAAACAAATGTAGAGTTTTGACTTATTATTACATCCCAATTTTTCAAGCTAAACCACATCTGCCTCACTGTCTCACTTTGAGCAACAGATTAAGAGCGCTAAACTTCTCTAAACCTCAAAAAGTGACTTGGGTCTAGCAAATGTGGAAAGAGCGTGATATCATGATACTTTTTTTTCTCATGACAACAGCTGCATTGTGTTCAAATGGATTATAAAATTTAAAGGGCAAATCCCGCGATTGATCGGTCTGGAGAAACCACTCTTTCATTTTTTTTTTTTTTCACATCTTGTCACAGCTGGCTACTTCCTCTTCGACCTTGCCTTCAGCCTGGCCAGTGACTACGGATCCTTAAGCAAGACATACAACAGAGTCCTCACCTGGCACCACTTTGGACAAATCACTATGATGCTGGTCAACGTGAGTATTACCAAGGCTTATGGCATCCTGGCTCCCCTTGCTTTGCTGGAAGTGACCGCACCTTTCCTGGCCTTTCGTGACTTCCTCAAACTAACTGGTCTGCGAGGCGGCAGAGCGTGGAGAGTCACTCTGTTCTGCATCATCCACATTTATCACGTTCGGAACATCATCCAGTGCTACAGCTGGTTCCTCATCATTAGGAACTGGCAAAACTTCTTCCAGCGCACGCCCGTGTCTCTCACGCTGGCCATCCTCGGCCATCTGACCTTCCTGACCTTCTACTTCACGCCTTATGTGGGACACAAATTCACACAGATGCTCTATGGACCGGACTCGGTAGGGGAAATGCACATGGAGAGAAATGAAAGCGACCCATGCCAACCTCCACCGCGACCAAATAGCAAACACTGCGATTAAAGACGACAGCTGCGTCCCAAAGACAATCTTTGAGAAACAGGACTACGTTTGTGTGGTCCCTGCAATGAGGCGAAATGGGAAGCAACAACACCCCTTCCTTGGCACAGAAAATATCAGCCTCTAGGCAAGCCAAAATAGCTATGAATAATGCGGAAGAGACAGAAAACCATGCACTCACTTGCGAGTGGCGTTTGCCATTATCATTATTATGCCTTACTGTGTTAGCATACAAACCGCCGTTGATTATTGCCATATCCTCCCACGATACGACGTCGTTCCACTAACAAATTTGAGATCGCAGATCGTTGCCACTATGTCGCCGAGCTTTTGCTTCCGTTTTTGTACAAAAACAAAAAAAAACAACATTTCTAACAAATCTCTAGTACGTGTGCAACCTTTCTCACTTAAGACTGGTGCGCACCAATCAAAAGCGTACCCTTTGCTAAGGACTGACCACAAAATACAAAGAAGGGGTGTGGCTTCCCATTTTGTCAGATTGCAAGGGCCAAACAAACGTGGCCCAGGATCAATCAGTGCGGTGAGATAAAAAGTCATGTAAACGAACAGAAATATTCAAGAAACACAAATGAACTGCCTAGAAATTTTGTTTTGACGGAAACTGAGTGACTAACTGGAAGTACTCTTCTTTTAAAAGCACATCGCAGACTGCGTTTTTTGTTGAGGTTTTTTGTTGTTTTTTTCTGTTCTTCTTAAACATTATAGGCCGCCCGCAGAAATTAGATGCTAGTCCATAAGAATGCAAATATTATGGATGTTATGCTGTATGAAGTCTGGACTCTTGAAATGTATACCTTTGCTCTTTAATTCAGTAACATTAGTAGCGCTCCTAATAGAAACGTTGAGGTTACAAACTCTCATATTGAGATTTTCCCACTGAGTCTCTCTGGCCATGACGAAAGATCAGCATTAATGAATAAAGCAGATGAGAGGCCAAATTTGTGTTTTCCTCTGTCTAAATTTCATATATATCACCACGCTTCTTCCACATTCACTCAAGTCCAGTATTTTCTCTGAACCGCGCGATCACGCAATTCGCCCCTTGAATTTCAAAATTCTCCTAAGAATCCATTGAACGTCCGCCGATCCGCCTTATTTTATGCGAAGAAGGTGAAAAGAATTTTTTTTTATTAAATCCGAAATCTCCTCAAGCTTTACAAATCTCGCACCCAAACGCAAGGCAAAGTCGCCCCCATATCACAGTAACAGATCTGGATAAGTAACTTTAGTCCTGTAAGTTGTTTATAATATTACGTATGATGTTCTATTCATCTTTTTACTACTGAAAAATCCATAGAGCTCTGTTTCGTCATTGCATTACCAATTTTTTTAAAGCATATATATTAGTATTATATTTGCCTCTTTATTTTGTCTTAAAGGAAGACTGCACAGTCCTACAGACCATATTATATCATACGATACCCTATTATTCCAATAAAACGGTCTTTCAAGTGTCTGTCATAATGATATAATGCCTCTGCTGACCCCAGACAACCCACATGATTACAAAACATTATCCAAAGTCCGAATTGTTACAACCACTGAGCGCATGGCGGCCATCATAAGCTTACGTCAAATACGTTCTCGTCACATGTCTATAGCCAGTGCTCTGCGGACGGGTGATAGCATGTTGGTATGAATGTTTTAATTCCTCTGTGAACAGTAGACATGCCAAATATAATCATGCTGAGGCAATAAAAATGCAGAATACTTCCTCTGGCTTACGGCAGGTTCCACAGCCGTGGGCCCAAAAGCTGGCTTCAACTTTAACTTTCAATAAATAAAGAAATCTTAAATCAAACTCTTTTTGTTGGTATTATATGGCACATAATTTCAGTTGTTGCCTCCACAGCCTATTGGAGGCTTTTTCTAGGGCAGAGAGGCGAATATAAGCCAACATCTATCACGTTCGGAACATCATCCAATGTTACGTCTGGTTCCTTATCATCAGAAACTGGCAAGCTTTCACCCAGCATATGCAAGCGGTTCTCACGCTGTGCATCCTCGACCATCTGTCCTTCCTAACTTTCTACTTCACCCCTTACGTGAGACACAAATTCACACTGATGCTCTATGGGCCAGTTAGGATAAGAGATCACAGACCTAATGATGTAACAGGAAACAACGATAGCAACAGCTCATGCCAACAACGCCCACTAAACGGCGTCAACTGTGAACCAAAGGCATGTCTCTAACATCAAAGACCAGTCAAAAACGCAGTTGGAAAAAAATGATGACAAACTTATAAGATAAGAAGCTGACTGGATACACCGCGTCTGTATTGACGCTTGAGGACGTGTACGTACAAAAATAAGAAACTGAATACACCGCTCGTACTGATTCTTAAAGGAAGAGGGGTAGATATCTGCCTCACAGACTGATAAGTCCACAATATTTTTCTCCTTAAAATGTAAGCCTTTTATAAATATTTTTTTTATTCTCCTGAAGTTTCTGAGAAAAAAAAATACCACAAAAATGTCAGCACTTTCACCCGGCACGCCGCCACCACTCGTGCTGCATGACGTCAAAACTCGAGACAGACTAGCCGACGCTTAGTCTAAAAAGATGGCACATAAGTATGCACCTCGTTTGCCAGCTTTTCTCGTTAGCACGGGTAAAGGCGGCGCACAGACGATGAACATCCTGACATTCCCGTGGTGTTTTCTTATGAATGGTCAGGCGGAAGGCAATTAGTGTAAGCGATTTAAAGTTTTTGAAAAAAAATAATAACGTTGACTTTTATAGGATATCTACTCCTGTCCCTTTAAGGCCATGTGCGTAAAAAGAGAAGAAACTGAATGGCTACACCATCCGTATTAACTCATAAGGTCGTATACGCACACTTCTTCTTTACGTGTAATACAACTTTATAGGTTTAACACATATTGATATTTGAAAGTGAAAGACAGAAAGACGCTGACATGCTAGGAAAATATGTTAAGTTTTAACTGAACGCCTTACAAAACAGAGTTCAAAATGAAAAAAAAAAATATGTCCGTGCAAAACGCCTCCAATTTCTTCCAACTTCAGGATTACATTTAATAACTGCACTCTAACATGCTTATGCTAAATTCAATATACATCAAAAATCGCTCCCTTTTATGTCACAATAACCACAGAACCGATAAACGCTATTTGTTACATTGGGACTTGCTGAGTGGTTTGGAAAAGCGCTGGTTCCGTATAAAAAGAGTGCGTAAAAAAGAGTATTCAAGCGTACTTTTGTACTTTCGATATTCCACTGGGGAGGGATAAACTCATATGCCAGTGTTCAAAACTATCGAATGAGCTACCCTACCAACAGACGGGCGGACGTTATCGTGTTTATTCAGCACATAAACGACTCGTGCCAAAACAAACATTAGGCGATACTCGACAAATGCATGGTATCGACTTTCACGCGATTTCTGATCAATTCTGTCTACATCGATAGCAAGAGGTTGCAGGCCGCCCACAACTATTCGCACGTCCATGAAACGATGACCTGGACAGATATGAGTAGGCGACAGACAGACACGAGTGGGCGACAGACAGACACGAGTAGGCGGCCGACAGACACGAGCAGACGACTTGTGACTGGACAATTAATTGCTCTATCTTATTTATGAATAGGGGACATGCGCAATGTACATATTTTATTTAAACTTCCCCTCTCCCCTCCAAAAGGCGTCTTCTGATGATTACCCACAGCAGGAGACCGGCGCAAATATTATTATACCCTACACAATGAAGTTGAGAGGACGCAATGTAACGCCTATGTATTTTATACAACGAGGCCAGAGTCCTGAAACTGATACGCCATGGTTTTCGTTGGCGGCGGATTGCGTGGGGACTGTATTGTTTCTATTCAAAGAGGTTCTTATGTATCAATCATAAAAACTAATTCTTTCTTTGTAAAAGTTCGCGTGGCCGCCATTTAGTGTTTTGAATTGCTTGATACAAAAGTTGCTTCCCTTGATCAGAGTTCATAGTAGTAAGCGAGTGTACGCCCTGTTAGTGTTCAGGCATGGTAATCCCGTTCGAAGAAATGGGTGCTATTGCTTGGATAAACAGACTACACACAATCTGTGCACAAGTAACTTTATCCCCAAAACAGGCGGCCTCTGCTAGTTACTCCTCGAAAAGAACAAGTTATGTGCTATACAGAGTAGGCGATTTATGATGATTGCTCCAAATCCGAATAGATCCAGATAGGTCAACAACTGCCAGCCCAATGAAAAATGGTCTATTCCGACAAAATCCTAGAAAATGCCGGAATGTCTAAATGCAAAACATATTTTATATTGTCAGGTCTTTTCAATCAGGCAAAATGCGATTCGGTCCAGAAGACAAAAAAACCTGCCGAGCGAATATAATATCCGACAACATCTTGACCGCTGTTTGACATGTCTGTAGATCTGTATCTATAGATACATGTATAATGTTATGATGACCGCATACCAATGAAACAATAATGATACATGTACCTGAAGCGACTTGAATAAATTACTCAGGGTAAGCGATCTATAAATTACTCTGTATATAAGTTTAGCGAGTAACCTGAACATTCTCATGCAGCTCATCCCATATCAACATGAACTTGATTCTCTTATACTCCCATACTGAATTTAATATATAATATAATATCGTCTGGGCTTGATTTTACCCATATATACCATAACACAGAATCACCATATTTTATCTTTAAACTATAATGTATTTCCACAACTACTTATAGTCATTTACTTTCATACAGAATATTATAGGCTGGTCTGGTGGATTGCCATACAATAATACACACTGTAATAAGTCTCGAGTAACCAGGCTACTTGTATGTTTTGACAATATGTTACATCCCTTTGTTTCCAACTCATTGTTTTCAATAAATTTATTGACTCAAGAGCCACACATGACACATGCTTTGCCTGTTACTCACCAACGACTAATTTCACTCCCCCCCCCCCCNNCCCACTCCAATCACCCACGCCACCATCTTCCAGCACGTGATCATACCTGAATCACCAACATTTTCACCTGTCTGAAAAAGAAGGGGGTGGGTGTATAAAACACCCAAGAACTATTCACCTTGCTGATTTTGTGGGAACCTGAAAAACCAATCCTGCATCAATATTTCTGAATTTACAGCAAGATAGACTAAATGATGACTTGATCACTGGCTTGGTTCGCCACAGAATTTTGGGATGGGCTTCTTTATATCTTAGCTTGACAAATATTTGATCCTTGTTCTTATATCTTCCTGCACATTACAACGTGTTGCCACCAAATCATAAAGAAAGTTGTTCATGGTATCTCCAGGTGGCTCAACATTTTCTTCATGAATATTATTGTCAATAACATCATGCATGGCAAGGTTCATCATGTGACACTGATTCCGTCATCTTAATCAACGCAAGGCAGGGAGGGGTGAGAAGGGAGGAGAAGGGGTGGGGGGTGGTTTAAAAAAAACAAAAACTTATGAACCACCAATCCCATTTCTAAATTTGCATTTGAGTTTTCCATGCGAGCTGATCTCTTTTTTTAAGCTGATTCCATATTTTCCACGTCTATAAGAGCCAATGGAAATTTTTCACTATTTTCTTTCCAGATTCTCTTGGTCTTTGACAATCTTATGGCTTAAAGAACTTACCTTGTAGAAGGGCTGCAAACCAGCTGCTCTGCAGAATTGACAAGACTCTTCTCACAGGAACCTAATATCCAGATTCTGAGGAATGTCTGGCAGGAATCCAACAGCAATCAGATCAGATTGTAATCCACAATGCGAATGTATCTAACGCTGTGTACAACTGAAGATTATCAAATATAAATAGAGGTTACCAAACCAATACTATGCTACACTGCTAGCTTGATGTAGTCTTGTAGTCTAACAGATCACTTCAGCCAAACCAAGATAAAATTCGTTGTAACTGATTGCAATACTCTGAGAAATGGTTTCATTCCAGCAAATGAATAAAAATGTAATTTTGTAGCACTACAAACACAACCCCTTGTCTGTACACTCATAAGTTCCTACTGTACTTCATCTCAGGAACTGCTGCCCTAAATATCTAATAAATGAAATACATGTATTCTACGGCTGAGAACTGATGAACAGTTTAGATAGACATAACACAATCAGCATCACCAAGTTATATCATACAAGATTGCTGCTAAACTCCTCACACTTCATTCCAGCCCCATGTCAGCCCACGAACAGCTTTCTGTCCCAGATGTCCCTAACATTCAAGAAATAAATTCTACAGAAACTAATTAGATTTGCTATAAACTCACTACATAACCAGCACGACAGATCACACAGTATCGTAGACAAACCCTGCACACTTCGTTTGAGCCCAATCCCATCCCATGAAATGCCTTTCTAAATACCTAACAAGATGAAAAAAAAAAACCATCACTGAGTATCATGTAGCTAAGCTACGACACCATGTGGTTCACATCCTGCCAAACCAGGCCTAGATTTTAAACATCAATGGGATATGTACAGAAAACTATGCCTAAGGGTAAATCTTTGCAAGCATGGAAAAAAAGCCTTTACATTACAAGCAGTTAGGATATTTTTCAAAAATATAACAGTAAAAGAAAAGTCCTATCTGTTATATCTAGTAAAATCATAAAATGTTGTGATTTAAAGTGAAAGTTACAATACAGTACACAGCACGACAGTAAAGCTAACTAATACAGTACTAATGAAACCCAATATTCCATATTTTTATTACACTGATAACCCTAAATCAAGGTATGACTATGACACCATTCATTTCATAACATACCAAACTTAGACCTACATTTTCAGCATCAATGAGATGCCATAGGACTGGGATCATAAATTCCAACCCATTAAATATCGTAGAGCTGTTTTCAGAGACAGCTGTTCATAGGATGACATAATCTCTCAACTTAAGTGAAGTGACTAGACAGTGACACACACAAAAGTTCACTGGTTAGATACTGTGCCCTTATTCCATCTGAATTTATATATTTTTAAATTTTGCTCAGATTTCACTTTCACTAGCTCTTAGATGTAACAAGCTCAAGTATTTGCTTCATTAAATTTTGCAGAAAACCACATGTTACTTGTACTTCCTAAAGACTTGGTACATTGTAGAGTTGTTTTTTTTAAACATATTAAATTCCTCTAAGTAACTTTCTGCACAGCACTATAGAGACTGAAAACATCAAAGAAAACATTAAATCCTGTGCATGTCTCCAATGTTAGTGAATAATGTTGAGATAATATGTTTTATTTTCTTGGCATGATATAGTATACCATACCCACTGTGACTGGTAATTTGACTGAACCCTTTTAACTATGACATCATTAATTTTGGGAGTTACAGTAACAGCAAGCTTCCGCACTAAATATCTGTTCAAAAGACCAACAATAACTTTTGGATCAAAAATATTCCTTAGTCTGCAAAAAAAGAAGGTTCAGAAGTTTCATGTTCAGTTCAACAGTCCTTGAAAGTTTATAGTTCAAAATTCATTATACAGTCTGAGCCTGATAAAGGTTATAAATGATATGATCTGTCCTACACCACTTAATGTCCGAGAATGAATAAATGTGGGGACAAAACTATACTACACCAAAAGACTAACGATGGGTATTTCTGCAGACAGTAAACTATCAGAATTAATGAGTACCCCCTAAATCTATCAGCTAGCTGCAACCATTAACCCATGACAAAATCATTTATATCATCATAATCCCTAACTATATGATTAGGTCCATAATAAAGTTTGAAAATGGCTCATTCATGGGAAACCCAATACTTTATCCTTCACAGAAAATAAAAATATTTTTATCTCCCAACTTGAAAAGCAGTATTATAAATCACACAGCATGTAACCCTTAATCAGGTATTTTATTTGCTACACTACATGACACAGAATATCCTCAATCTTAATAGCTTACGTTTACATTTATGACAGCCTGCAAATTACACCACCTCAGGCAGTGACAGATCTTGTCCCTGCTGACATATATTATATAACATCATATTCCACATTCATATATATAGAGGTTTAGAGAAATATGTGACAAATTTTTTCTGCAGGTCATATGAATTAGGTAAGGCATTCCCCCCCCTTATCATAAATTTGAGGGGAGGATTTCTTAGCGGGAACTTTAAATTTAATCACACGACCACAAGGCCTGGGATAAACATTGTGTGATCCCTTTTGTTTGTTGTTAGAACATTACGAACAGATCAAATCCTTTAAATATTTATAGCCTTTACAGCCATCCCACTCATGCAGAAAATGCACTGATATTGATAACATCTTTATAGACATAATTTTTTAAAGAGGTTGGCTCAGGTGTACACAGAATATTATAGTGCAGTGAAAATAACATAAGCCATGGGGAGTGGTTGAGTCATTCAAAGACATCAACTCACTCCCCTTACAGTACACCCACAGTGACAACAGTCTGAGTGAATTTTGTAATCTTTCCAAGAAATACAAGGGAACTCTGATAATTATTCAGACCAGGCTTTTGAGATGTTATGAGGTGTGACTTTTATAAGGAACTGAGTTGGGACTCCTGAATGGGAATATGCTATGCAGGTATGCTGTGTTTGTGTTAACACTGTAATGCGAACAAAAGTTGAGAGGGGTCCCTAACACTTAACAGTCTGTAAATTAACAAACTGCTGCCAGTTAACAAACGAAGCCAAAATGTGCTTACATACAAAACTGATAGTGCTCTGGACTATGTATATTTTAAGTGTCATAGCAGACACTCCTGCAGAATGACTCAATGAGCATGCTCAGACAAATTATGCAAATGCTCCTTAGCCTTAGGTTTTAGAGTCCATATAATATCAGGCAAAATCGGCTTAAAATTCTGTATTAAAACTAATACTGTATTTACATTACTGATTTGTGAAATACAGGTGTTCCACAAATTTAGAACCTATATTTTGTGCACAGATGAGCCACTCTTTGTAAGAGGAAAGGCACAGAAATAGCTTATATTTCCATTTACACTGAGCACTTGAAGCTGGCTACATTTGTGTTTGCAACAGCCATTTGTGAACTAGGTGTGAAAACAGAGACCATAAAAAATCCTTGTGTCAAGTGTTTGAGGCCACCTCAAGGACCAAACTCTGTGTGCACTTGAAACCAGTAGTCCAAATATAAATTGTGTGACAAAAGTATGCAGCTAAGATCAGACACAAAAATGGCAACTTTTGGCATGCAAAATGGAACAAAGGGTGAGCAAACTTTATTACCCCTCTTTCTTCCATTTTTCTCCTTCCAAATTTGCCAGAAGGTAGACTAGATCTATACAGATGAAATCCATCTGTACTTCCACCCTTTCTTCCATCCCACCCCCCTCCATAATAACTCCATTTTAATTTTTATCTTTTTGCTGTTGGTCAAGAATCTCACAGATAAAACAATGAGACTAACTAACATTTTAGCAAGAAGAGTTCACCCCACCCCCAAACACTTCCCCATGGCCCATAGTCAAAAACAATCACCGACTTGTACAGCACTGCCCCACCAAAAATTATTGATTTGATCCGCCCATGTTCAAGCTAATTAATAAGCACACCTGCATTACAAAGTTAGGAAATTGTGCATTATAACGCGAGTCTGTAATCTAAAACTCTACGTCTAGGAATGCTCTTTAAAATGTGATACACGGACTAATTATACTTGCCTAGACTCTAGTCTACCAATCTTTTAATAAGTTTCTCTCTTCGCTCGACCTTAATCCACAGTATCGCCTGCAGGTACGTTCAAATTAGTGGAGTTCCCAAACGCACTTTTACCATTGGCATTATAGGCGCTGTAGATAAATCCCCGTCCGATGCAAACATAATTCTAGTATCCAGATGTGCTGGCACCACTAACACACAAGGCTAAAGCTTATCTTTAGCACTGCAGTCTACAAACTGGGCTAGTCTAGGTTACAAATCGTACACACTCAATAGGTCAGCACACGGCACACTGAAGTACAGAACAGACGACACGGCGACACACCCGCATAGACGCGGGAACACACCCACTGAGAAAACTCAACGGACCGCTGTGACAGTCGAGACACGCAAGGGACGAAACTGCGCGGCTTGACGGACGAAACAGGGGGAATCGTTGATCGGACCCTCATTCCTTCGGCTTCTCTATCGTCACTCTTGTCACTTTCTTTCCTCACAGTTTGGGATCAAACAAACGCTGATTTTAGTATGGATTTGCGAGGCTGTGTCAGCCCTTGTAGTGTCACCTAGCCGCGAGAGGTGTGAGGAAGGATGGAAAGAAGAAGTTTAGGGCGTATTATGCTTGAGAATGACAATGAAGGTTATTTTTTTTTTTGGAAAGGGGGTT
>JAWQUT010000371.1:397045-448467 GCA_033807755.1 Ellobium chinense | reverse complement strand
GGGGGGGGGGGGGGGGGGGGATGCATACAGAAATCTATCCAAACCTAGAGATACAACAAACAGTCAAGTTGCTGACTTAGGCTGCAAACACAGTGGTTAACGTGACGGTGTAGTCACGTTAACGTGTAGTTAACGTGAGGTGAGCTACCAACAGAGTGGCTCTCGTTGATGTCCCGTTAACGTGACGTGAACTAGAGGGAGGAAAGACAGAGAGACAGAGTCAGAGGTTAGAGAGAGAGAAAAAGAAAGAGAGAGAGGAGGTAAAAAGGAGAGAGACAGACAGACAGACACCGACAGTGAGAGACAGAGTGAGAGAACGAGAGAGAGGAAACGTGGGAGAAAGTGAATAGATAAACAAATGATTGGATTAAAAACAATGTCACGTAGCTTCCAAATTAAGTTGTTTTTTTTCCAATCTCACTCCATTATACAAATACATTCTATTGCAATAATTGTTGGTAGTCTTGTCGAATAAAGCTGGCCGCTTTTGCACCTCTTCCATTAATCTTTCAGAAGAGTCCATGATTTTCTTTGGATTTGCGGAAGAAAGTCGGGAGGTTTTTATTGCAACCGTAAAATGGTCTCGTGAACTTTTTCTGCCGCGAGATAGTAGATAGCCGGTAGACTGACGTGAGGTAACCACTCTGGCGCTAACTCATATTTTGGTAGTGGTAAATAAGATCTCCCGGTAAAACATTTCACGGGACGTTAGGTCACTGAGGTCAACTGTCGGTAACGTGTAGAAAACGGATCTCACTGTGTTTACACCTTTACCTTTCATGGGAAAATATTAAGTGATGTAATGGCAGGTTTTGAAAATTATGCAGCAACGTCCACAGTTGTATGTGAATTGCCTCACAACGTAACTCCCAGGCATAACTGTTTTCAATATCCATCATTCAGAAAAGTAGATCCAATAAGAATTAGAAAATTCCTTTGAAATAAAAGTTTTAATCGCGTCCATAACACTAATATGATTACCCATTACAACGCTTTCCACTATCGTGTTCTACACATAGCCGAGAGAGTGTGTACAGACTGACACGTGTTACGTGAGTAAAAATCACAATGCTTGTCTAGGCCCTAGATTATAAGACTGTTAGGGAGGGACAAAAATAAAGTTCACCTACAAGGGAGGATTTCCATATGTGGTAACTGGCGATGCATTGTATCAAATATCATATCAATTGATTAAATAGTTACAAAGAGGTTCCCAAACCATTTGCAAATGCTATTTCTCAAGGATTAAAACATGTCTTTTCTTCTGGAACGAAATTAATCAATATTAAACTTACGCACTGTGGAGTTGGCTTCAAGCTCGGCAGACATTTTGATACTCGGGTCANCTCTTTCTCAGGTGTGAGGTCCAGTCTCAGACTGCGGGGAGAGAACTCGGACAGAATTATGTGCCCGCTACAGTGGTGCTGTAAAAAATCTGAAATGAATAAAAAGTTGACGAAATCATCGTTGATGTAAGTACACTACTGGAGGTGTGTTGGAGACGACACGAGGTCTTTTGTTGTTGTTGTTGATGATGTTGTTGTTGTTATTGCTGCTGCTGCTGTTGTTATTGTTATTGTTGTTGTTGTTGTTGTTGTTTGTTATTTTGTTGTTGTTGTTATTTCTGATAAGTTCAATACTGTACATGTATTATAGACGACTCGAAGTCTTTTCCTCTTGTTGTTGATGTTGTTGTTTTCTTGTCAGTATTGTTGTTGTTGTTGTCGTCGTCGTCGTCGTTGTCTTCGTCATCATCGATGATGTTTGTGGAGTTATTGTTGTTGCTATTTGTAATCGGGTGGCAAGGCCTAGTATTCCTTCTTTATTATTAAGAGAGAGGAATGTGAGCTCAGTCTGATAATTTTTCAGATGTTACGTATTATTTTAGGAAAGTGTGCCACCAGGGATTTTACCAAATTACTGTGAAGGATCGATTTTAAGAAGATGGGCCGAAAAAACCTGCGCTAGAAATTTCCTGTCCCTACGGGAATCAAACCAGGGTCTCCCAGCTTGCAAGTCTGAACGTGTTACCACTAGTCTACACTACAGGGACGCTAACTTCACAGCAGTTTAATTCGTAAATACCTAGTCTACTGCTCGAATATGATCCCTAAATTCCACGTGCGAACCTAGTGTTCACCCGTGACCCGACACACTTCCGACTGCTCACACAGTACTTGTTATTTGCAAGCTAATGAACTAACAGTCAGCTTTTGCAACTTACTATTAAAGTGGTTTTCAAATCCAAATCCAAATCCAACGCCTTGTACAAATTTGGTTTAAATATCCAACAGTAAAACCTTGAATAGGGTGGGCCTTAAAACCCAATTCCCAAAGCACGAGGATTTTGAAAACAAATTAAATTAAATCAAATCAAAGGAAATAATTCCGCATGCAACGCAACCCGAAGCAATAACATAGCTATTTTCAAGGGAGCATCAGTCGAGGCGAGCGTTAAAAATAGATTGGATCCATGTAGGTACATATCGTGCTAGGGGGGCTCCCCCCCCTTGCGACTCCCCGCAAACAGTAAAACAGTACAGTATGAGTTGCATGCGGAATTCTTTCCAAATCAAATACCAATCTACCTAAAGCTTCAAAGGTTTCCATGAATTCTTAAGAGGCACAGAGTGGTGGAAATTTCATATCGAGTTAGAGTATAGAACACAGTGAAGAACATGAATAAAATGCATTTCTTTTCCAAACAATACTCAAATGGAAACTGACAACACCACTCCCCTTTCTCCCTCCAAAAAATAAAATAACAATCTGTTTAACGTTCTTTTCCGTCAGGCAGCGCACTGATTACTTTGTGGAAGTAGACATATCCAAACATGCAGTGCTCTGAAGTTATGAGTTGTATTTAGCAATAACTAACATTCATACACCCAAGAATCAAGCGGCAGAGAAATTTCAGCCTTCTGTCTACATTTCCACTTACATTACCGTTGCCTTTACGTACTATTAATCACACCATCAGCTGTTCGAATCTTTCAATCCTATTACTCAGATCGAGGTAACTTCTGGTGACCATGGCAATACTGTAGTCATCAATAGTGGCAGCGTGACTGAAATTTCACTTTCAAAATTTACAACCAAACGATGGTTGGACACACTCTTACAGCTTTACACCGCTTCAACATTATCACGATGGTAACCCAATCTGTAACAAAGAGGTAGGGATCGAACATGCTCTAACGATACCAATTCTAATTATGCAGGAAAATGCTGCAGCAATCCGAAGACAACAAGGCTTTAGAATTAAGTTACGTTTTGGAAAGAGTGAAAAAAAAAAGGCATTGGCGATTTGGAGTTAACTCACAATAGTAATCTAGACTAACTGGGCCTACTAGGCTCTTGACAGTTATATACCCAGATGGAGTTTCAGTGGCATAAATAAAATTTTCGAAATCAGAGCAAAAAATAACGCCGATTCAAGCTGAAAACCCAAACCATATTATTCTGTACTATTTTGATGCTTTTATTTTTAAAAAAAAAGACAAAAACAAAAGAAAACAAAAAGAGTGGCACGGGAACCCCAGGGTAGATCGCCCTGTTTAGAAAGATTGAAAAAAAAAAAAAGCATTGGCGATTTGGAGTTAACTCATAATAGTAAACTAGACTAACTGGGCCTAGTAGGCTCTTCGTAGTTATATACCCAGATGGAGTTTCGGTGGCATAAATAAAATTTCCGAAATCAAAGCAAAAAGAAACGCCAATTCAAGCTGAAAACCCAAACCCTATTATTCTGTACTATTTTGATGTTTTTATTAAAAAAAAAAGACAAAACAAAACAGAACAAAACAAAAAGAGTGTCACGGGAACCCCAGCGTAGATCGCCCTAGGATCATTTCAGGATATTTACATATCGGATCATGTCCGCTTCTTGCAATATTTCACAAATGTTTGGAAGTGTTTGCCAGTCCCTCCCACAACTCTTTTTTTTATGGTTTGTTTAAGTCACCTCTGAAACTGTGATGCTGAAATAAAACGGCAGCAGTTGAGAAAGAATATGGAGTTTTTAGTATTATTAATATTATTTTGAAAGCAGTACCATTCTATAACTCTTAGAATTCTGATTTACTTTCTGTCAACTTAGAATGTATCATGGGTATCAGGATACCGCCTGCTTGACCTCTTTCGGCTCTTGGCAATGGTGTTTGTGCTATATTTCTTCATAACAGGACTGAAGTATGTGTTTTATTTCATCATTTATATATTGCCTGAGCAACATTATTTATTCTATTTTCTGTCTTTGGTGCTGGTTTAAGTTTGCTGATAGTTTGTGGTTTTTCTTTTCCTTTAAAAAGAGTGCGCCACCATCCAAAATTTAAGCTCTTTGTAACAAAATCTTTTACCTACCAACTTCACTCTTTAGCTTATTTTGCTTGCTTTAAGTAGCAGTGAAGTATTTAGTATGCATGCACATTTCCATTTAATGGACTGACATTTCACCTTAATTTTTCACCATGGTATTTCACCATCCGTTAAAATAAAACCTTTTAATCTCCCCTTGTGTGTGTGTGTGTGTGTGTGTGTGTGTGTGTGTGTGTGTGTGTGTGTGTGTGTATGTGTGTGTGTGTGTGTTTGGTCTCGATCCCCCTACGGCATTTAAGGTGTTTTATCATAAAGCCCTTCAGTTTTTTGTTTTTGTTTCTATAAAATTCCAGTAGATCTATAGTAGATATCTGACATTGAACCCTTGCGAAGCCCTCGTCTGAATTATGGTCATTGTAATTTGGCTTGGTTGGTTCCGATTGCTGGGCTAATAAACCATAGCTCTTTTTTAATATTTTGTCAAATTATGTACTTGAGGCTTTTCATGTGGACACATCTACCAACACCAGGTTCTCTTTGAAGAGGGGTCTACGCAATACAATGGGAGACAAGATTGGTCGGCTTGTTTGACAAGGTTGATAAAGGAATATGACTGAACTTTTACTTTCTCCCAGGTTTGGGATGAGATATTACTTCCCTTGGCCTGATATCTTTTGCAACAATGCATATGGAAGGAAGGATGGAAGGACGGATAGATGGATGGAAAGCAGGAAGGAAGAAAGAAATAAAGGAAGGAATGAAGGAAGAGGGAGAAGAAGGAAGGAAGGAAGGATGGATGAATAGATGGATGGAAAGCAGGAAGGAAACAAGAAAGGAAGGGAGGGAAGGGAGGAAGACAGGAAAGTGTAGCAGGTCGGAACAGTATTTCGAAAAGAAAAGGAAAGAACAGAACAGCGCCAGCAACTACATATCACGAAATCCCAGAGGAACAATTAACAGATAAAAAAAAGGCCTACATAACCCTTGTGTTCTTAATGTTATGGTAGAACCAGTTCTCGCCTTCACTCCACTACGGTGGTTGCTATGATAGAATAAGTTCGCATAGCAGCGCCGACCGTGAAAGACAGCGGCTGAATTTTGCAGCCCAGGGTCAGTTGACTGGCCGGCGGACAACACGTGCAACAGTCATTATCCGTAGCGATGGTTACGAAGCCAGCAGGAGGCTGGACCCGAGGCGCCCTGCGTTACTAGAGTTTTGGTTTTTTTTTACACGTCCATCTATAGCATAGCTGAACGGTTGGTGCACTGGGCTCGGCATCGAGGGGTCGTAGATTTGATTCCCTTAATTCTCGCCTTTGTTAAGTTATAAGTGCCTAAAGAAATTTTTTTTTTTTCCACATTTCCCAGTCCATCCGTCTGGGTACCTTGCTATAGGCAGTGAAATATATTGTCAGAATATTGGTGACCAGAGTTTGTGAAAAGGCTGCAGACTAGTATACAACCCCCTATCCTCATAAAAAAGAAAAAAAATTACCTTCACCCTCCCCTCTTTATGAGGAAATTTACAATCTCATAGCGAGGTCTGACCTGTCTAAAGGTCTATAACAATAAATTATTATAAACAATCACAAAAGAATATTTGCATATTCCTGCAGCCTATACCTGTATTGTTTCTATTGAGGCTTCACTTTTCAAACGTATTATTAGGTTGCAGGAACTAAACTGCAAAAGCCTCTATAAGGCATTTAATAAATACTTTTCCTTGCATCAAAGGAACATTCCGAGATGGTCAAGTCTAGACCGTAGATCTGGTGTCATGCAGTGCTGTCCTCAAACTATATTATTATGCTGTTTATAGTCGGTGTCCTTCATTTAGACGTTTCAAAATTGCGGGTTAAACATTTAGCTTTCTTTTGCAGACCCGTACAAGTGAAATTAGCTGAGGTCACAGGGAAACACTGCTTGCAACAAATAGTTTTGTATGAATCCAGAACTGAATTTCATCCCTTTTGCAGTGGGTTTCAGGTTAGGCCTATATATTTATTTCTACACACATATTATACCCGGTTACTACTGACTCTCATAGTCCCTAGATTTGGGATCAGTTAGGCTCCTGCAATCTATTCCTGTGCTTAGAAAAACAGTAGTCGGTATCTATTTCGCCGAAAGTTCGATGTACTGATTGCATTCTTTGTGGCGAGTTCAGGACCCCAAATGTGTCATATATTCTTTTGCAGAAGGAAGGTCTTCCCTGCCTTCACGACAGACACTAGTCAGATGTATCAAGTGGCCACGACATTCATTTTACAAGGAATTAGCGGGAGTCTGCTCAAAAGAGGACAAGGAAGAGGCATCGTACAAATCATTTTACTATCATTGAGATACTCAGATGTTTAAGCTCGGATATTACTATATGGATGTTTCCATTCTCCACCCCACCCTCCCTCGAGCNGAGCCCCCCTCCCCTCCCCCACCGCCCACAGTCTCTCAGATATCACAGTACGCCTTGAAAAGGCCCCACCATTAAAAACGACTTGGTCCATGATTGACACATCCCGGGCTCACATGGACTGGACGGAGGAAATTATACCGTTACGCCTATGCGAACATAATGAAGTAGCGATGGAACAGATGGAGAGCTTAGTGGAAGAGATGGCAAGAGCGGAGAAATGAAAGCTTTCCACGAGCATATTTTAGGACATAAACCGCCATCAATTGTACTGATTAATGATCAGGGGCCATTATACAAGAATACACTGGCGAATCATTTACTGTAGGCTTCCTGTCTCGATTTGTTTAGTACAAGTATGTGTGAAAGTATGAATGAGAAAGAGAGAGAGAGAGAGACAGAGAGGGGGGGGGGGGTAAGGCAGTATGAGCAAGTATGCGAATGATGGGAATAGTGGTTTGGATGAGTGAGCAAATGAACTGATTGTTAAGAACACTGTTATTGTACTGCTCGCTCATTGACAACTAGTTCTTGTCGGAGCTTAATAAACATCATAATGTTGTTATTGTTGGTGGCCGAGCTAAAAGGTATATTGTTTAAACCCCATCTTGACCTTGTTTTCTCTCTTTCTCTCTCTCTCTCTCTCTCTCTCTCTCTCTCTCTCTCTCGCCCTCTCTCTGCCACTTTTCAATACCCCGTTAATAAATGTATGGCTCCCAGCATACACTCCACATATATACAATAGTGTATAGTCGAGTTTGTACAATCTAATTTCGTTTAAAAGCAGTATTTACATAAAAATGAGACCTTTTCAATGGCAGAATATTTAATTTTATCTGATAACATGTGCTATATTTTCTAAGCTAAGAGTCCTCGGACAATAGCAAATCTTTTTAATCCCAACATGTTCTATGCTCTTCTGGAGTTTTCAATTAAGCCTATTATACCTTTCACTGATAACAAACACTATGGTTTACAACACGGACCCCAGATTTTCACATTTCGAGATAACCAGTAAAATCGTCCGGCTGGACAAGGGACCGGAAATGACCACTTATCGACCGGCTTTTTAAGTCTATTTCTCTTATTAAACTGATGCACCCTGTAGCCATCTGGCTCAGTACGAATTTGCTCACCAAGTCGCACAGGTCGTCTCTTGCACTGCTCACTCGTGTTATTATTCCTTGTTCACCATGAAGTCGAGATTGGTTTTGGTTTTGGCTTTGACAACCATCTTGCTGGCCTCTGCTCTCGGGAAAGGTAAGAGATGCATCTTCATCATCATTTGGGTGGGAGGAAGGGAGGTAGTGTGTCAAAAAGGAAAGGTAAAACTTAATTTAAACAGCCAATGTATCTGAATTGCGAATTTGAACATTATGAGGATAATAAATTCATATAGGTCTCCTCCTCTTCCTTTTCCTCCTTCTTTCTCCTTCTCCTTTTCCTTTCCTCCTTCTCCTCTTCCCCCTTCTCCTCCTCCTATTTCTCCCCCTCTTCCTTTTTCTCCTCCTCTATTTCCTCCTCCTCCTCTTCCTCGTCCTCCTCTTTCTCCTCCTCAAGTGCCTGGCTGCAGCAAAAATAGTCGATCATGCTCTCCAGTCACTCCTGTTCTCCGCTATTCTCATAAATTTGATGTTATTCATTTCGCCGGTGTTCGTCCAGGTATTCAAGCATTCCACATAATATCATTTTCTTATTTGTCTTCCTTTATGGCTCCTTTATCAAATTATTTTCCATTTCTAATATGTCCAAAGAATCTTATCTTTCTCTCTGATTATTCTAAGGCGGTTTCTTTGTACTTCTGCCATTTTACAGATCTGACCAGGTAAAAATTATTGTACAGTACACAAGCTGAAGTTTCGAAGTGAGGAAAAAGTGTCCCCTCGTCGGGGTGGATCAAATGAGATCCAAGCGTTATAATGATCATTATCATTATCACCATCGATATCAAAAAGCCAATGTTTAATTCCACTGTTGGCTATATGAGGGGNGGGGGGGGGGGGAAGGACGGCTGCTGCCCTGCAAACTCCATCACTTTTCATTTCATTTTCAACAACCATATATATTCACTGTCACAGTCTATTCATCAATGGAAATCCGCATGATTGCAGCGACTGCTTCATCACATTTTTCAAAGAGCAGAGTACTGTATTTTCTGTGCAAATCTGGCTGAATAATCTTAAATTATCATTGCTACTACTAATAACGACATCCATTCTTTGAAAGGGCTTGCCAGGCTTGAACAGCAAATTTTTAACACAGGGCAGACTACAAACCGAGCTCCGATTTGAGACACGTGGTCTCTAAACCAAGGGAAGCAACACAGCGTTTGTTTCAGCATAATATTCAACTAGTGAAGACTGGCGTGTACACGAACCTTTACAAAAAAGACTAAACATAACTCGGTATTGCTGAAAAGTGTGTAGTGTCAGATTTCATAGATATCTGTAGGTGGCTTTGTAATGCATGCATAGATCTAGGTGATGCATGAAATCGTTCCCTTATCTTCAAAATACATGTAGTACAATACAACTACTACTACAACTACTACTGCTACTGCTACTACTACTTCTAGTACTAATAATAATAATAGTGCGGTTTATCAGTCTCGTGTCCAGTGTTATGCCCGCTCACGAGACTTCACACTACTATTACCAAAGCAGACCTGATCACTCTAGGACATTCTCAACTCCCTGGGGAGCATACAGTGCCTCTGTTATTTACAGGCGCCGATCACTAGCATTCTGACAACATCTCCCACTGCCTATAGCCAGATACCCATTTAACAGACGGGTGGACTGAAGAAAATATGAATGAAATGCTTTCCCAAAGCAGTTCAGACATGACCATGGTCGGAATTCGAACCCATGACCTATAGAGCTTGTCCAGCACCTTAACCGTTGGTGATGGTGCTCTAACTATGATGGACATATTGGCCTAGCAGGCAACCTACTGATCTAGCATTTTATATTCTTTACTTATATCGAGTAGAGGTTGAATACACAGGATAGTTCAAGAAGACAAACAATCTGCATATGAGCTTGACATACTAACCTTGACCCTCATGTTACAGTGACCTTTAGCGACTGTGATGAGGTCAAGTGTTTCGTCGACCCTTGCAAGAATGCCGAGTGTCCAGGTCAGCCTGATGCTAAATGCGTGTAAGTATGTCCATCCATCCATCCATCCATCCACCCATCCATCCATCCATCCATCCATCCATCCATCCATCCATCCATCCATCCATCCATTTTGCTGCATTGGTTATAGTGACACGTGTTCCCTTTACCATTTCACTACAATTCATTATCATGGCATATTGGTTTCAAATTGTCGTAGTCAATTTTCTGGGCCTTCAAGCCAAAATAATTATGTGTGCGTGCATGTGTGTGTGTATGTATGTGTTTGTGTGTGTGTGTATGTGTATGTGTGTGTGTGTGTGTGTGTGTGTGTGTGTGTGTGTGTGTGTGCGCGCGTGCGCATTTTAACTGAATTCTCTCTCAAACGTGCAAAGTCACCTGAGACGTAAAGAACGTCGAACCTTATGTGTATGAAAAACGTGCATTTTTATTAATATGCTCTGGTCTCAAAATCTTGATTAAAAACTCTAAATTCTGGGGTGGTTCTCCGCAATTCGAGTTCGTGAGATCTACTGTAATCAGTGCAAGATACTGGATTAGGACTAACTGGATAAAGCTTGAAGACCATTTGAAGCCCTAAGTAGAATTTTTCAGATTTATTTACCTTGTCGATGAGGGTATAATACTGAATATAATTTGAGTAGACCTTTATCAGTGACTAAAATTGACTCGTACTGGCAACCTGTTTAATAGCTCAATGAAATATCATACTGACTCAGAATTCATAAGACAGACTCAGTCTTCAAACGAACCAATCTATAAAAATATCCTTTATTCCCCCTAAATGGGTGTGAGAAGTTTGTTGTTGGGCTTTGTCACACTCGAAAATCTTTACGTCTCCCTGTCCTGCCAAAATATTCTCCTCAGGATAATCAAACTACCAAATTTTTCATCTGAAGTTCGTCTACTAAAATCGACTCATACCGATAACTTGCTTATTAGACCAATGGAATATCACACTGACTCTAAACTCAAAGAGAGACTCCACATTCGAAAACCTGACTATCTGATTTTCCAGCCAAAATACTCCCCACGGTGTAATATGGCTGTCTGGCCAAAGTACCTTTATCCAAATCAGTTAGCTGTGTCTCTCAACTTCCAGGGTCAACAACTGCGGAAGCTGCTTTGCTGAGTTCCACTTAAAGGGGGTCAAGCTTGAGGATTCTGACTGCGTGGTTGCCAAGCTGAAAAAACCATGAACATGACAGTGTAGAGAAAAGACTGCACACAATGCTATATGTTTTAGAGAGAACTGTTTGTTGATCTCTTAATATCTTGAGTCTTGACAGTTTTGTACCCAAGAAATTTTCGGACCAGTGAAATCATTTGTTTTTGAAAGAGAGAAAGGGGAAGCAACTGCATTTCTTCCACTATTTACTTGTATACTGATATGGAATTGTAGCTTCTCTAGTAAAAGAAAGAAGAAATAAAAACAATCATCACATCTATGCAGAACTGGAAGTGTTTAGATATTTTTATGTTTTGATTGGAAGAATGTATGTGAGATCCTTGGCAGTGAAAGAGATAAGTGCTTTTAGGAGAAAAAAAATCTTACAATATTTGACTGTTTCTTCCTGGACATCTGAATGTTATGTAACAAGGCATAGTGATAGACAGTTTGAGGTTTGAACAAGACAAGTTTAGAATACGGCTATATCGAGCCTCTAACGGAGTTACTTTTTCTCAATTTTTGTCAACAAACTGACTGTTTGTGCAGTATTCGTGATTTAAATATTTTCCATTTGTGCCTCTTAACGGCAGTAAATGCATGATTTTATTAATTATCGAAATAATATAGATACTTGTTTCCAAATGGTATTTAACGCTTAGGCATATATTTTGTTATTTCCTTCGTTTCTTCGTTTGTCTGGTTTGTTGTGTGTGTTTGAGGGAACTGAGTCCACCACATTTTGATACAATAAACCCCGCTTAGTCGCAATTCAGATATCTGCAACTTCCGCTTAATCACAATATCTCCCATGATACAAAATAATAAACTCCTTTTATATTTACAAAGTCACTGGAAAATGCAGCTTGTTTTCATTTTTTCGAATAATTGCGAAAAAGGGAAGTCGACCGTAGAAATAAACTCTGTGGTAGACAAGGCAAACAACGGACTTTACATTACAAAATAACCAATAAAATCTTCCCGCTGGACAAATAGGCGGAAATGACCACTTATCGACCAGCTCTAAAGTAATTTCCTGTTTTTAAAAATGACACACCTGTATCGCCATCTGGATCATCACTCGGATTATTTGGATGACAAACTGACTTCCTTGCACGGGAAGAATCGTGACAAATCCATACGTGCTTCGACACCCATCCGAGGATCCACCGTAGAAATTCTTGATCATTTATAGTTCACTCAGAGAGGCATAGATCCTCCCTCACACAGTCCGGGTCACTCGTATTTTGAAAATCAATCAGTTCACAAAGATGTCACGGTTGGTTTTGGTGTTGATGACCATCTTTCTGGCCTCTGCTGTCGTCGGCAAAGGTAAATGAGGCTTTCGTTCATTGTCATCATCATTATCGTTACTGTCAATCCCATCGGTGTTACCCTTTTTGTTTTTGTTTTTAAATTATTTTTTGAAGGGACAAAGAAAAGCTAACTGTAAACAGCTAGTGTATATGAAACAAAAAGTTAATAATTAACGGAATGTAGATCTACAGTAATATTGTAAAATTTAGCGACCAATGCGTAAGTCGAAGTTTCGGAATAGGAAAACATCATTTTGTCATGGTGGATAAAATGATACTCATTATCATCATCATCATCATCATCATCATCAGGAGTCCGACTGGTGGGGACATGTATCAACACTGTATGTTTACAAGTACCAGAAACTAGATTTATTGGTGCTGTATTTCATATTCCTTGAGCGAACACAGGAAATGATATGTTAAAGCCAAAATCTACACTTGGCCGTTGTTAAGAAGTCCCCGATATAGCCCAGTGATATTCTAAAATAATTTAGACGGTGAAACCAGCAATCACCCAATGAAACAGGAAACTATCGTTTATGATTTCATTATTTAATCAACTCAGCCCGACAGGCCACAATACATGTGGAATTCAGACAATAATATAATTTAGAGATTTATTAACCAAAATCTGGACTACCTCTCTCGATAGTTCCCACAGAGATACAAGTCTATCAAGGACTTAATACATCACAACTCTGTATCCTGATCATCCATGTACCTATAATCTCAGTCTCACAATACTGGTCTACAATGAAACTTCACTTTCTCAAATAACAAGGTATAATAAAGTCACGTGTCTTCAGATATTAGATACTAGACAGCGATGGGGTCGCACCTGGACTTTCATACGGCAAGAGTCCACTGGCTTTCCGTAGGGCGGCCCAACATCACTGCGTAGCACAGAGACTGATATTCATAATACGGGTCCACTCCCACAACACACTTCACATGGGTCCCAGCAAGAATATGGACGACAGACTGACAGGGACACAGCACGGACTACAGGGCCGGATCTCGTGTTCCAAACACGGAGCTCCTCAGCATCCGAGAAGGCCTGATTCTTTACAACTTTGCAGTCACCCAAGCACTGGGTCACAATGGTGTTATCTCTTGCACAATTAGACACAGCTGTGAGCTGGCAAGTAGGACATCTGAGGAGCTAGTGACTGTAATTTCGCCTTGCTTATATACTACTACAGACAGCCTCTCCCCCACTTGCCCACTCTCCAGTTATCCCGTGCGTTTCCACGCACTGGTGAGTCTATGTCTAGACAGACTGGCCTAAAAACCTATTTACCACTTTCGCACTCTACTCGACCTTGCGTGACTTCGTGACAGCCGTGACCGTCCAATCTGACCTTGGCCTCATTGTTCCAGTGATCTTTAGTGGCTGTGATGAGGTCGAGTGTGTTTACGATCCGTGTCTGAGCGCCGAGTGTCCAGCTCACCCTGATGCTAAATGCGTGTAAGTATATTCATCCATCCATCCATCCATCCATCCATCCATCCATCCATCCATCCATCTGTTCAGCTACAGTACTTCTAGTGATGTTTCCCTTTTATGGTTGTATTGGTATTCATAGGCAACGTTACTGGAGCGCTTGCCCATTAACGGTGGGATCTCTTACCATCATAAGAATTACATTATTGCGTAGGTGCTAAAGGCACACTGAAGCATTTAACAATGCAGAGTTAATATAATTCTTGCCATGTGAAAATATCCCATCGTTAATGCGCATGTTCTTTAGTGATGGCAAAGGCTGGAATTATCTGGGAGGGCAAATGGGGGAAGGGCAAGACGTAGGAGATCTCAGGGGCTTTCTGGTGACGAACTAATCTCTGAAAGGAGCTTCGAGCTTAACCCTCCAAGACCCACGATATATGTACTGTTAAGAAATGTGTTATTCTAAGAACCGAGTAAAAACTGCACATGGGTAAGACTAATACAGTGTTGGGAAAACTTGCAAATACTTGCATAACTTTCACACCACGGTAAATTCTAAGTGCATATTTCAGTGTAGGCTATGTGGTCACAGATACCAGAGTATAATTATATAATGGTACACTGTTGCGTTGAAGAATCTCTTCTCATTGATGGCATAACATAATAAAATATATTTTTCACACTCATGTTATGGTACAGGGAATCCTACAGGGTTAAAATGAAGAAGACTATGAGTAAATTAATCAGGTTTGTTTCTTTATTTCTAGGCTCAACAATTGCGGAGGTTGCTTCGCGGAGTTTCGCTTGAAAGAAGTAAAGTTGGAAGATGCCGACTGCCTTCCTGAGAAAAGGAGGAAGAAAGCTGCACATAAGGGCATGTGTTTAGGATGGTACTGTCTGTTGATCTCTTAATCATTTTCGACGAAAGAAAAACTCACAATTTTAAGCCCTTTTCTACCCAGATAGATCTGAAAGTTTTATGCTGAGGTCTATTGATGAATGATTTGAAACGTAACAAAATGAAAAGAGTTCGATCGAAAACCTGATTTGTGTGTGTGTGTGTGAGTGGGGGTGGGGAGTGGATGGGGTTAGGAGGGTGGACGAAAGAATGGGTGCATGGAGAAGGAAGGGAATAGCCAGTAAAGTGATTTTTCACCACGTTATTGCAATTTCGTTACTTAAAGCCTCAAATCTCAATTTCTATGAGATGTTGTAATGAGGTATTTTCAGACTGGTCAGGCGGATCACCACGTGATCTAGGGATTGCTAGGATATATTAATAAATGACGAGTAATCATACATAAGCAGAGCATGTAAACAAACCAACGTGTGAGCAAGATTTCCTAGGTCACGTGATGGAGCTGAAAATACCTACGTTTGCCTAAAAAACAAACAAGTAAAGCAATTTTCACTTATCTTCGCTGAGACAAATTCTTCCCTTGAATGAGTCACATTGCTACCACTAACATCACCACCACCACCAACACCACCATCACCACTACTTCTACCACCACCATCATCACCAAGAGACCAACAACAGTGACAAAGATATTCAACAATACAAAACAGCATTGACATAGCCACTGTATCAAATTTATTAATCATTTTTGACTAAACGTTGTACATGTTTCATTAAACATGGCAAAGTTATCTACAAATATCACATTTCGCTTATGGACGTTTATTATTGATTAATGACTTTTTGTGTAAACTTGTTACAATTGTCGCAATGCTGTAGACTATGCAAGTCATATGATACAATGAATCACTATACTATACAGAAATAATATATACACAGTATTTTTTATCAGGTATCTTATGGTCTGCTGGAGCGACATATGCCAGTGAAGAAAACAACTGAAATTTTTGTGTGGTGATTGCTAAGGTCTTTTTGGTCTACCTTGGGGCCTATGCGTTATAGGTGTTATTGCTTGCGATCCAGAGCTGCACCTTAGCAACGATCCAAAGAAGAACCTCCTCCCCCTCCTCCACCCTCTCACACATTTAATGGTAAATATTGAAAAAAATTTGAAATTATCTTGACTTTGGGTTGACTCTCTTAACTATCTTTGATCGTCACAAGAGTGGAATTGTTAGTGCGCCCTTTGCGACAAACAAAGAAAAATGATGCTGTGTATTCAGCAAGGAACCAAGACCTCACCACAAAGCATAAGGTTCCGCTGGTCGTTAATTTGTGGTGTAGTCTAAACGCGTTTAAACGGCAGAGAATGATGAAAATGTGCAACGGAATCTAATAAGAGGCCCTTCCGGGAATGCCTACAGCGCCCTGATACTTCATAATTATACATTCAATGTCAAAACCTATCTCCATCTCTGTGCCTTTCATTTTCTTCACCCTCATCCCCCAGGCTATTCACTGACACCATAAAACGATACGACACGACCCGACACGATACGACCATGACATGACACGACACGACACGACACAACAGTGACACGACACGACACGACACGACACGACACAACACGGCACAGAAGAGTGGAGAGAACAGTAACATGAATTCTAACTAAATCAAAGTACTTTTGGTGAGACTTGCAGTAATTTCTACTGGGACTGATTTATTAAAAGGGTATGGTTTTGCGATCCATCCTCGAATAAAGTCATTTATGTACAGTTTCACTGTCATCAAGCCACGGTTCAGAGCTGCATGACATTTGCAGTATATTTACTAACGCCACGTCTCTGGTTTGCTACAAAGGAAACCAGTGTGATACTAATGATAATAATAATAATAGTAATAATAATAATAATAATAGCATTTTCACAGCGCTCACTCCCCACAAAAGGGTCCGGAGTGCTTTTCAAAACTGGGGCATCATTTTCACGCTTACACATACGCAAAGGTCTAAATAAACACATCTCCCATACCTATACACATTTTAACACAATCAAGCTGACATTAAAAAATAAAAAAAAACCCAAAAAAAACCAAAAACGGGTTTTGTAAGTTCGACTCTTGGACCGGGAGGTTTACTCTGTGGTATCCTTGGGATATTTCTGCACTCGATTCAGATGTGAATGGGTTCCTGGCTTTCAAGCCGTGGAGAGGCCTTTTTTTTATGGGAAGGGGCAGGGCAAGGCGCAGCTCTGCGGCGACTAACAATGACTGTGTTATAGATCTGGCTTGTCATAATGTGGTGGTAGTGCGTGTTGTGTGCATTGTATATTATGTATGGTTTATCATGAATGAAATGTATAACATTGTATAGCATTGTAAAGCATTACCTTCAGGGTAAAAAAAAATGTTTTTTTTTGTTTGGAACTCATTCACTTGCATATCTTTCTTTTTTTTATTCGAGGCTGGATGGCAAAATCATACCCCTTGTATTTGATATCATGATGGAGAGGTCATAGCTCTCATATATATATATAAGTACTATCACTCATATGTGGTATCATCATAATGATATACAATATTCATACACTATTCAATACTTGCATGTGGTGGTTACCTTCACTTAAAGTGTATAATCAGTGCNGTGTTGTGTGCATTGTATATTATGTACGGTTTATCATGAATGAAATGTACAACATTGTATAGCATTGTAAAGCATTACCTTCAGGGTAAAAAAAAATGTGGTTTTTTTTTAGGGTTTATTTAGACGAACTCATTCACTTGCATATCTTTCTTTTTTATTCGAGGCTGGATGGCATAATCATACCCCTTGTGTTTGATATCATGATGGAGAGGTCATAGCTCTCACATATATAAGTACTATCACTCATATGTGGTATCATCATAATGATATACAATATTCATACACTATTCAATACTTGCATGTAGTGGTTACCTTCACTTTAAGTGTATAATCAGTGCAGTATTTGGCTAACAGTGCGAGGTATGTTCACTAGCAAGGTACAAGTTCAAAATATATTCTATCACAGACTTTTACATAGACCTATAGACTAGCACACGATGGTGCGCAATATCACAGTTGTATGGACATATCGTCAAGCCATACGGTACTCATATAAACAATAAGATACACATTCATCGCGGCCAAAAGCAAATCAACATTTTTTAAAATGATCAAGACGTAGAGAGAGACAGGGGTGTTCAAAAATTAATATAGTCAAACAGTTTAAAAGCAATGTGGATAAACACAACCTATGCTCAGTCGTCTTATTTACCACGAGAGAAATTATTATATTTGTATATAAAAGTCACTGGATAATCGCAACTTCTTTTGAGTGCAACCTTCTCCATACTCTCGAGGAATTGCGATTAAGCAGAGTTGATTGTAATATAATAATATGTCATAATTCACAGTAAGAACCGTGCAGGAGAGACATAACTTCCAAGCAATCTTCAAAATCAAAATGGAGTCCAGCCTTACTTACTGAAGACTCTGATTGGCTGCTGCGATCTGAAACTCTATTTTTCATTGGCTGACGCAGGTCTCTCACTTTCACGTATACTTATCAATATCGAAACCTTTGAAACTGCAACACTGTGTTCAAAAACGAACACTTCAGATTATAGAGAGTGACACTGCGTGTTCTGGTCATAAGATACAGTATGCTGACAACTCCGTTTTTCTTGCAGCGAGACAGTCTTGCAGTAACAACACAGTTACCGTTGCTCAAAATCTTGCGTAGCTGCCACTGAGCAACACATGGCGATGATTTCAATAACTATTGCTGATGATGTATTAGTTACCATAATGCATGGTGAGTAAAACACTAACATGTGCCCAATTTCTCAGTGGAAGCGATGAGAGATGTATTTTATGGGCAGAGGACGTAACAAGCCCCGGGTACGTCTTGCCTGACAATCACCACTGAAGTCATGCTATCGTTAGTGACTGAAAAGATTTATCTCTATCACTCTCTCTCTCCCTCTCTCTCTCTCTCTCTCTCTCCCTCTCTCTCTTTCGTTCTTTCTCTCGTTGTCTCAGGGTCATTGAAAAATCAATCTTTCTCCCTTTTTTCTCTCTTTCCATTCCTCGCTCCCTTCACTGCATAAACTCCTTTTCTTCTGCATCCTTATTGCTTCGTCTTTCTGTCTTTCCCGTTCCATTCTTTCTTTCTTTCCCGTTCCATTCTCTTTCTTTCTTCCTGCCTCTTCAGATTTCGCCTCCTTCCCAAGAGGCTCATATCACGCCCACAACATCCTGGGCAGGTAACACCATCCCTACAGCAACATCGACACCATCCCTACAGCAACATTGGCAACATACATCATCTCTACAACAACATCGATAAGATCATCAGTATTTTGGAGAGCTAGGTTTAGTTTGTGGAGGAGACGGCTTGTCGAAGTCGTTTGATGTACTCAGCTCCCCACTCCCTCAGGAGGTTCTGTGGAGGAGATACGCCCATGGAATCAAACGAGAGAGCAGAAAGAGCCCGATGGTACACCAGACAGACTGACAGGCAAAAACACAGACAGTCGCACAGACAGAGACGCAAGCAGACAGACAGAGAGCCGCTCAGAACGAGAGATAGGCAGCCAGCGAGCCAGCCATCCAGACAGGCAGGCAGACAAAAGACAAAATAACAGACAGACAGACAGACAGACAGACAGACAGGCAGACAAAATAACAGACAGTCAGACAGACAGGCAGGTAGGCAGACAAAATAACAGACAGACTGACAGAAGACAGACAGATACAGACCGACAGACAGACAGACAGGCAGGCAGACAGATAGGCAGTCATGCGCTACATACAACAATTGGGAAGCCAGTTAGCCAGCCAGAGAAGCAAAAGCCAGGTTGACAGCCACAGAGGAAAACAAACAATTAGCAGAGCAGAAAGTCATACAAACATGACAGAGATACACTACTGAATTACGACTCCTTGGCATAATCTGAATCTTTATTCCATTATATATACATCCACAATCACTCGGACAGTTCACTAACCAGAGAGAGTGAGCGAGAGAAAGAGAGAGAGAGAGAGAGAGAAAGAGAGAGAGAGGGGATGAAGCGAGAAAGTGGAGGCGGGAGGGAGAGAGAGGGCGAGATAGAAATAACGGACAGACAGACAGACAGACAGACAGACAGACAGACAGACAGACAGACAGACAGACAAGCCAAGACTGCACCCACCTCACAATACTCGTAGGTCCGCCGCAGTCTGAGATGGACTGGTCTCATTTCCTCATCCGCAAACACGTATCTGGCAACCTCACCAGGCATAGGCTGTGGAACAAATAAAAATTCTTATCCCTTCTGCCTAGGCAAACCTGATCCCATTCCTTCCCCCCACCCCTCACCCCCCTCTACGCTCCCCACACCTCCATATAATTCTTACACGTAATTATTTTTTTTGTAGGGNGGGGGGGGGGGATAAGGGTTGGGAACTGTGTTCTTCAGATAAAAGTCTGTACTTCCCTTCCCGCGATTTCGGCTGTTTTCTATTACAAATACAAACCGAAGTCTGCGGGCCCAAAGACTTACGTTCGGTTTAAACAGAGTTTTGGTTTAGACAGAATAATCTAAAAAGAGGAAAATGAACAGGGTGTATTGTTTCCTCTCGTTTTTAGCGGTACGTTCGGTTTAACGGATTTCGTTTCAACCCTTGTCAATTATATTATTATTATTATCGCATATATCGACCTCTCCCCTCCGGTTCCTAAAAAGCCATTGTGTTCCTCCTCGAGCAACCTACCAGACAGCATCCCAATTCAACAACTTTACTCACAGTACTAAAGATGACCTTCCTACCGCTTCCCTTCCCCCGAATTCAGCTGCCTTCTATGACAAATGGGTAAAAGCATATTTTGTCTACACGTGCTAGTAACAGTACCCATTCTTTAAATGGGCTAAACTTCCCTGAGCTGCGAATTTCTGATAGGAGACATAGGCCTTATGACGACAGACAACAAACTCATGCGTAGCGCGATCTTTGACCCGTGGGCTTTGGCATATTCTAAGGCTGTGTGTAAGCTCTAGAATATGCGTATTTCAAAGCCACCTGCAACCATAATAATCTAACATACCACCGTTCTCGGTAATGCAGCCATAGTTTTCTATCAAGAAAAGCTCTATATTTTAAAAAAAATAGAAGTCTGCAACAACCCTTACGTGCTGCTAGCAAAGTACTGCCACGAAAATAAAGTTAAATTATGTCCCCTTTCACTCACCAACATGGGCGACTCTCGTCTGACTGAGACTCTCCGCACCAGGAACAAGAGACAAGTGGCCAATATCTTGATGTTACGTTCAGCGACGTCGGTAAGTGGGTCAGTGGAGAGACCGTAGTCCACTGGCTTCATCAGCAGCTGTGGGAGAGAATGAGTGAGTGAGTGAGTGAGTGAGTGAGTGAGTAGTGAGTGAGTGAGTGAGTGAGTGAGTGAGTGAGTGAGTGAGTGAGTGAGTGAACGAGCGAACGAGTGAATGAATAGGAAAGGGTGGTGTAAATGGATGGATGAGTGAGAATACAAAAATAACTGGGTCATTACAACTCCTGTTAATCGCAACTTTTTGCCTGCTGCCGAGGGTTCCGTTTAAGTGAAATTGACTGTTTTAATTGTAAAAGCCTTGGTTTACCGTAGTGATGAAGCTCCGAGAGAGAAAGATGCCGACCAGGAGGATGAAGGCCTCCAGATTTCCCACGTTGGTTGTTCGACCGTTGCCATCAAAGTTCAGACGGTCCTGTATTACGAAACAAAAGTCAAACATCATCAACTCTGCCTCCCAACGACCCCCCCCCCCCCNAAAAAAAAAAAAAATGGCAAGATTTATCTCAGATTTTTAGTTATTTCGTCACACGTGAGCTGAAATGACATACACTCACACATAAAACAGACCGTTATATTTGATCACGGGATAAAATGATACCAGATCTAGGTTAACTAATAAACATTGTAGTCTGGATCCCGAAAAAAATCCCACTGAGGACACAGCAAAGATTTGTTTTCAGTTAAAGAGGAGAAATTACGGCCGTTTATCTTATCTACACTATATAAGACGATGCAAGGGTACTTATTTTTTTCTTTTAAAAAACGAAATAGTTACAGTATGGTGCTCTGTAACTCTCGACTCACAGAAAATTGGTTATAGTCTAGTGCTTTGTAATCCCCAACCTACAGAGAATAGTTATAGACTAGCGCCCTGTAACTCTCAGCCCACAGAAAATAGGTATAGTCTAGTGCTCTACTGCTCTGTAACCCCCAACCTACAGAGAATAGTTATAGACTAGCGCCCTGTAACTCTCAGCCCACAGAAAATAGGTATAGTCTAGTGCTCTGTAACTCTCAACTCACAGAAAATTGGTTATAGTCTAGTGCTCTGTAACCACAACCTACAGAGAATAGTTATGGACTAGCGCTCTGTAACTCGCAGCTCATAGAAAATAGTTACAGTCTAGTGATCTGTAACTCTCAACCGACAGAAAAATAGTTATAGGTTAGTGCTCTGCAACTCTCTCAACTCATAGAAAATAGATAAAGGATAGTGCTCTTAACTCTCAACCTATAGAAAGTGGCTATAATCTAGTGCTTTGAAACTCTCACCTCACAGAAAATGGTTATAGTCTTGTGCTTTATAATTCTCAACCCACGACATTCCCTCTTTTCCAACATGCGCACAATAATTATGAAAAAAAAACAACCCCAAAACAAACAAAACAACGCAGCCAGCAGTACAAGGGTCAAAAGAAAACAAATAAAATACACAATACAGTCTGATGTTCGTGTGTTTTAACTCACGAGCTCAATTTGCCAGAAGTAGCCGTCAGGGAACCTCTTGCCATTCTTGATCATTTCAAACACAGCGGCTTTTTTATGTGTGCCCAGCACTCCTGTCTTGGGCTGTGGAAAAATGATGGTGGTCGTGGCAATGGTGGCGGTGATGATGGTGATAGTAGTGATGTGATTGTGACGACACCTTTAGTGGTGCTGGTAGTGGTGTAGATTGTGATAACTCAAAATGTCATTCATGAGTCTTGAATGTAGATAAACAAAACCTTACTGAAAACTCAAGAAAAAGTTGCCAGTGCTATGCACCCTTTCAACGTCAAAGCCACATCCAAAGAGCTTCTGCTGCTTAGGAAAGAATCAGATCACGGTAGTGTTGCCACTAGCAGGGGATTTTTTCTTGTGGCGGGTTTAAATGGCGATACGAAGAGGCATTTCCTCCACTGCACCGTAGGGGAAAAATCACTTTTCGTAAAATGTTGTGAAAAATTGTGAAATAAAAGACAACAAAAATAAAGTACCTGCTTTTCTTTGTAACAATGGAATCATATGATATTTTACCCACAATTAATTTATTATTATAGGATATTTTACCCACAACATTTGTTTTAACTTCGCGCGTAGGGAGATGCAGGGAAAATCAAAACATTCTCGCTATAAAGCAAAAGTACATAATCAGAGTGGCAACACTAGGCCGCGGTGACTATAAAGCAATTCATTTTATATAATGACGCATGGGCAGCCCTATTAGGTCCTCTTTACTTCATTATACTCACAAATAGCCTATCTAACACACAATAAAAGTATAATGGTACACGAAAGTTGAGTTGTTGTCTTTTTTTATTTTATTTCTTTAAATTAATTCTTATCATTTTTACGCACTAACCTAGATCTACCTTCAACAGGGGAAAAGTTTAACAGATTCAATTCAGTGAACTAATTTACAACAATAGAAATAGGCATGCAACATGCACATAACGGACGAGGGAGCAGCACACATCCCAGAAACATTACTACATCAGTTAGCTGGCAATTCATATTACCAGTGCTAAGACCTTGTGACAACTCACCATAATTTCTGTCATGTGGTAAATCAAATTCTCAATAACGTATTGCAGGATCTGGATAAGGGCCCCTCTGGGGTCACCTCTACGGTCCCTTCTCCTGCCCCGTGGGTCATCAGGGTCCTGCTGAGGTCCGTACAACAGCTGACTGAGATCTTGTGCTCCAGGCCCGATGATGTCTTGCATGACTGGGTAGATATTTCCATTAGGCTGAAAGTACATAGCAATAATATTTGAGTACATTTTACTAGCTGAGAGTAGCCCACATTTATATATAATTCTCCAACATAACGTTGAAGGGGTACTTGGCAAAGTTTTAATGAGTACGCAATATGGTATACAAAATAAAAAGTAAAATCCATTTCTGACATAAATCAGTAATTGCGCGTTGCTTGTCTCTATCAATAAGCTGAAAAGACGCAGCAATGGTTTTTAATATACGCGTATACATATGGATAGGGCTTTAGCATTACTATATTACATGTACCGTACAATAAGCGATCTGTGGTCACAATCATGGCGTAGGCATAGATGTATTATACTCTACATGATTAAGCAGAACGGACATCACAAAGGTGATCCTTTGTATCAGAGGCTGGAATCCATGCTTCCCCTGACCTTTAGACTCCGACTCCTTTAGTGCACATGTAAACAAGTGCTGTGTGTGTAGGTGTGAATGAATACGAGTATGTATATTGTGGTTGTGTACATGTGCAATTTGTGTACGCTTGTGGAGGATTGTCTTTGTGCTTGAGTATGTGTGGATGTGGATATAAAGCATTTAGAAACCACCAGGGACGTCGAATGCTTTCTGGACCGCATCATCGGAAACATTTTCTGAGTGTATTTTCTTTTTATGCTTCTTTCAGTTGATTTGTGTTTACATCATATTTTATTACATCACTATCTCAGGTCTAGACATATCATAAAACAAAGCACGTTTTCTAAAGTAGCCTGTAGATCTACTCAAAAAGGAAGACAGCGACAAGAAATGGAATCAGAAAATATTCTAATAGAAGTGATCAACTGTTTATAGGACCGTTCAGGTTATGACACTCAAGGATATTCTAGGTGCTACAAAAGTATAAATACGTACAGGGGCGTAGCGTGACGGTCGAGAGCGGGCATTCAGGATTATTTTATACATGGGTTTTTGTTAGAGTTTTAAAGTAGATCTATTAGTCTATTAATATAAAAAACCAGAACATCGCAATATCTGTCACATTGCTCTGAAAATCTCATTTGCCTTTTGCCCTCAAATAAAAACTTAGGCCTGGGCCTACCTCTGTGTTTTATGTCGAGTCGCTGCTCAAATGACAATCCCTTTTCTTTCAGCTCTAAAATTTCAGAAACTGACACAGGCTCACTCTCAGTTGAGGAACACACCCCATCTCCTTGCTGTGCCATGATGAAATTTCACGGGATGCACGAGTGGCGGTTCAAAACTGAGGCTCGAAATAACTTCATCAAATAATAAACTATCGATACCAAGTCCTTTAAATACTGTAGTTCTAGTCGGGAGTTGGGAGTTGTTTTTTTTTCCTTAATTCTTAAGTGATAGATCTCGATTTTAGCTTAAAAGAAAGAGAGATAGATATAGACGAAGCTATCTCAACAAGTTGACAAAGAAAGAGAGGATGCTTCGGTTAGCTCTATTCTACGCTCGCAATATATCGATATTCTGGATCAGTTTTGATCTCGAACCCACCCCCACTTTTTTCCCCCAAAATAGCCCTCACTAGAACTTATTCTGAGTAGACAGGTTTTTCCGCAATCACAGAGTTAGCAAAAAAAAATGCTGGCCGAATGTGAGTCAAACTTATGAGTGGCTGAGTTAAAATCTCCAGGGAATTTCATGACCTGTGAACTCATGTTACAGACCGCTCTTATCTCCGTTTGTTCTTGATCTTCATCAGGAAAGAAAACAAACAAGCTATTAGCATCCAATAGCTTGCGGCTCAACTCACGTTATTTGCATACAGTATGTGGTATCAAAATTATCAAACTGGCATTCCTTTGGACTCTACCATTTCACATTGGTAAAAGGGGTGTTCAACTTAGACATATCCAAACATTCTTACCCATGATCTGCAAATTGGTATGGTCTTGGACAAACAGAAATCTTCTGCTCTAAAGGTGTAAAGGTGCAATGCTTTTCTTAACTTCGTGCGCTATACTCTCCACGTCCCGTTGCCTCAATAAGACCAAGCGGTGTGACGTCAGAGGCTGACACTGAAGGTTAATAGGCGGCCAGCGTGCGTCCCCAAAAAACATCCCGTTAGGCCAATACATGGAGTAGTTATTATGAGGTTTTTATTCGATTCGGCGCTTTTAAGGTACGCTCGAAGTAAGATTGGATTATAAATAACGAGAATTTAAATAAGTGTATGATTTTATTTGGGTGCTTAATCTTTTGCTCACACTTTGGGGCATTCAGTGAATACCTTGAATATTATTACGCTACGCCACTGAATACGTATCTCAATTGTCATGAAAGTACTCACATTTATGTAAGAAAGTAATTACATTTAAGTAAGAAAGTACTCACATTTAAGTAAAAAAGTACTCACATTTAAGTAAATTCTATGCAATGCTGCCACGATCTCTTTCAAGATAATACCGAACAGGAAGACACTACTAGGTCGAGCTCCCCCTTTCTGGAAGAACAAGCAAAGAAAAACCAAATGCATACATGCTGCAATGCTGCTGGACTCCATAATGAATAATTTGTGTTATGAACCAGGGTTGGGCAAAACTGAGATCATATTTGTGAAAGCAATTCGTGAACTTGAGTTCAGTTCACGTGAACTTGATCTGAGCTTTATGGCTATTTGAACGAACTGGTCTGGATCTGAAGTAGAGCTATTTTGAGTGCTTGATCTGAACTTTTATTTTCTACCCAAATTTTGGTTCAGTTGAGTTCATCTACCTCAAAAATCATCACTTCAAAAACCAAGAGGAACTGATGCGATCTAAAAACTACTAAATGTTCATGGAACTGACCCAAGCATGATCTTATGACCTTTTCACTTGATGATCTGACTTTTTAATTTTTTTTTTTTGATGAACTTGCCCAACCCTGTTATGAAAAATGTTACCGTGGAATATAATTTCAAAAACTTATCACATCAACCAGACGAATTTGACAGATTTTTCAGTAAATTTATTAGAGAATGATTCCTCTTTAATACCTGGTAGTCAAGTCAGTTCAGGCTATTTCAACTATTTCTCAGTTTTGCATGATATCAAATAATCAAAATATAATTTCTAGGTTGTTCTTAATAAATGAAAGAATTGTTGTAGCACATGGGTGTGTGAACCCCGCAAAAGAAATTCTCCAGTTTTGTATTTCTCACTAAGTTTGAATCTGGCGCCACCTGAAAAGTTTTGTTACCAGCTATCTTACCTGCTGAAAATATGGCTTTGCTCTGCCAGAGGCAGTAATGTTTTATTGAGAAATATATGTAGAATAGTCAACTTCGTCTAATCACAATAGATACATGAATACTCTGCTTAAAGGCAACATTTTTCCAAATAAAAAATGTTATGACTGGATAATCTCAATTCCTTTTAATTGAAGCTTTATTAGGCTTCAGAGAGGTTGTGATATTGCGGAGTTGATTTATCGTAATTTTTCCTCTCCCTCCAACATCTACTCATGCTGCACAGCATCCCCACCTCTACCCCTATCCTAGCTTTCTTCAAACTTTTTACATTTCAGTTTATTTATATATGTTACCACCCCTTCTCTTTCTTGAAATATAAAAACTGCTTTAAGTTAGTAAGAAATGAATGAACTGTTATTATGCAAAAGACACAAAGAGTTTAAAGGGAATTATGTTGTTAGTCGTTATTAGAGTTATCCGTCGTGTTAGTATGGTATTATATTCGCATATTATGGTAAAATGGTGTGCATTTGAAGAAACAGATAGAGAGAAATCATAAAAAGCAAAGCATGTCGTAACATATGTATATACATTAAGTATTCTTCGTGCAAATGAAGAAAAACAAAGAATTACGAATCAATAAGATACAAAATAAACACAGAAGCTACGACACAAACATGATAGTATGCCAAAGCCCAAAGCTAAATGTCAAACATTGTTTCGTATTCCCAGGGGAATTTTAAAGACACCTAACCTGGAAAGCACCCAGTGCCACTGTTATCTTACAGGTGCACATGACATGCATTTTGACAATATCTCTCTCTGCCTATAGCTAGGTACCCCTTCAAAACGGGTGGGGACCGAGGAAAATTTGAATGAACTTATTTTCGTAAGTATTTACGGTCGTCTTATCTTGGACAAATAAGTAAAAGAAAACATGTTTGCTAATAGCAGCATTGTTCAAATTGCCAAACATTTAAAAGATTTAAAATAAAGGCACACAACCGGATGAGGGGTCAGATACGTAGTGAAAATTCTGGCATTTTGAGTTAAGGGGGTGGGAGATGTGGGAAGAAGCGATCATTTCAAAATGTTAATATTGCCCCGATATGGAAAAAAAAAATGAGAACATTAATCACAAGAAGCAGCGACTGCAAGTTATATATTACTCCAGGCAAAAATAATGTACGTTTTTAAATGCTGTAATGCCGTTATACAAGTACACAACATTGCAAAGCCTGATCTCTATTGCCTAACGAAAAATAAAGCGATGTCTCATTAAAAAAACAAAGGAACAAAGTGCTAACAAAATGTGCCAAAACAAAAACAAGAGGGGGGAAATTGTGCGCCCTTAAGCCTCGCTGTTTTGCTGCGTCAGAATCAGGGAAGAAAGTCTGTTATGGCACAGTATCGTGCTAGATTTGAGCTTTATGCTTCTGTAAACAATTATCATATAATACTTAGTTACAGAAAGCTGGATATATAAAGTGCAAATAAATAAATTACGTGACAATATTAAGGTGATGTTAACAAATTAACAAACTGTGCACAGAAATATGAAAGGCAAAAAAACCAAAAAGTAATGTTAAGTATTAAACAGCTTAGTAGACTACTATGTTATTTAAGGGAAAATGCATTTCTTTCATTACCTGATGAGGCTGGAATTGCATTCTTTAAAGAAATCTAGATCTATACGTAAATGCATTCAGAATATAAGAAGTTTAAAAAAACAAAAGCCACTGTGGATTCCACAATATGACTGAAAGTTGATCTTGGCTCTTAAGGCTTCGAAAACAATACATTAATTCTTCCCAGTAAGTTAAGTAAATAGATCCCTCTCTTTCTTTCTTTCTCTCTCTCTTTCTCTCTCTCTTCCCCCTCCCCCCTCTCTCTCTCGTTCTCCCTCTCTCTGTCTTTCTTTCTCATTCATTCATTCATTCATTCATTCATTCATTCATTCATTCATTCATTCATTTTTTCTGTGTTTCTTTTTTTCTTTCTTTCTTTCTTTCTTTCTTTCTTTCTTTCTTTCTTTCTTTCTTTCTTTTCCTTTTCAACCTACTTTCGCCACCTCTGCCCCGCAAGGCTTCATACTATCACACCTCCCTTCCCTCCAACAATATTTAAACCCTTCTAACATTCTGTCAATATCCACCCCTGCAACAGGAACCAGACTGACGCCATCTTTGGTCCTTCAATGTGTCCTCTTCCTTCACAGGAAAAATGGTCGTCATGATGACGTAATCAGCGGGGCTTTCTTCCAACTACTTTACTGACAAAAAAAAAGGGGGGGGGGGAACTTTGACATGTGCATATCCATCCATCCATCCATCCATCCATCCATCCATCCATCCATCCATCCATCCACTAATTTAGGGAAGTTGACATCATCATGTTTAAAGTTAGGACCTGAGTAAACGCAAGATAGTAGGTTAGTGGGTTAGCAGGTTAGTAAACTACCTTCTTAGCTAAAGCTTTAAGAGAAGCGATAAACCAAACAGCGTAAGCAATATGTCTTAGTCTGCGCATGCCCTCTGAAAAATAGAGAAAAGTATAGGGGTGAGGGTTAGGGGGAGGGGAGGAAGGACATTCATTAAAGGGCTTGCTTATTGTTACAGATGATGATGATGATGATGATGATGATGATGATGATGATGATGATGATGATGATGGTGTCAACAATGATGGCAATGACGATGATAATATTAATGCCAATCGTATCGCTGACGATGAATATGACGTTGATGTTTATGCCCTTCGTGGTGCTGTTAACAGTGATGATGGTGATGATGATGGAGTAGTGGTAATGGTGGTGGTGTGATGATGGTGATGATGATGATGATGATGATGATGATATGATTGTAACTCTTATTCTGGTGAAGGAATTCCGAAATTTGACATTATTATAAATCTATTCAAATTTTACTGATGGTTATGACATTAATAAGCTAATATTCATCCTTTATCTCAGGTATGACCAACGATTTTATGTTTATTTCCTTTTGATTAATAAGATGTTGTTGTTGTTGTTGTTGTTGTTGGTGTTGTTGATGATGATGACGACGATGATGATGATGATGATGATGATGATGATGATGATGATGATGATGATGACGACGATGATGTTGATGATGATGACGATGACGACAATGATGATGATAATGATGACGATCATCTTACTTACTAGGGCCAGGAAAGGGATAAGGTTTAGAAGATTTCTTTACGTTATCAGTTCGGACGACTGAAACAGAACGAATAAGAGAACAGATGTGTTAGTGTGTGGTCTTTACATATGAACCTGTCTTATTCAATACAGTAGTGAAAGTGAGTGGTACATATTATTGTTAAATGTAAAATGTATGAGAACGTTGTGAATGCACGTGAAGTTACCAGTGCATTGTGAACATGCGTGAAATTAGTAGTTATAGTGCTTAAAAATGTCCATGTGCTGTCCTGTTACATATTGTATTTTGCCTCATGTATCGCATCTTTGGTCTGGGCTTATTCCTAATAAACTTGTAAACTTGTAGTATTCATACTGTCACGACATTATCATCAACTAATAACAATACAACAGAATCTCTCCTCCTTTAGGGAACACCTGGGGTTTATGTCCTAGAAACTGCTGAGCTCACTATGCTCATCTACATACGAATATACTAAAGGGGAAGGAAGGGGGGCGTCTCCGTAGGTTAGGATAATTACCGGGAGGGAAACGACTTTGTGATATCCGCATTATATGACATACATTTTAACTACTGTCTAGTAACTTAAGAGGAAAACCTCATAAGAATAATGGATGGCTACTGTATAGAAGTCTAGCTGACTGTCTGTAGCCCGTATTTTATGATGATTTCAGTCAACACAATATGTCGTTGCTTCATAATGAACAGGAAATAAACCACGGGGGAAGGGGGGAGGGGCATAGGTTGCTTCCAAAGAAAAACAATTGTAACAACAAAGAAGTAAAAATAATCCTTAATAATCAGTGAAAGTGATCAAGACAGCAACATACTTCTTCGGTGTAAACCTGTGCGATTGCCTCTTATAGAATACAAATAAGTCTTGAACTTATCAGATTTTGTTTAACATTGCACTCAAATGGTCCTAAATGAATATGAAATTAATAAACAAAACGAGAGTTTTCGATCCAGTTGTTGCTTTTTTCATCATAGACCACACATAAGAATAGAAGATTTCAAAATCCAAAAGAATCGAAAATCGTTATTCAGGAAGTAGTTGTGACAAGAACTGCACATGATACTTAAGTTCATTATTCATTAGATACTATTTATATGTTAATTTCCCTGACTGGCAGAGAACCTTACTCCCTGAGTGCACCATAAAAATTAATTCCGCTGTAAACACACTGAAATTAAAGGACAACTTTTAAATACACATAAGCGAAGTAGGCCTGTTCATTGGTGGCAAGAGTTAACCACCCTTGCTTACTCGTCAGAAGCGATAAGTGCATGTGCGAACAAGCAAGAAATTAATGAAATTTTCAAGGTCAATCAACAATCAATTTCCGCTGAATAACTAGCCAGATACGCAAGCGAATGATCAGCTTGAAACAGAAAGTTCTTCTAAGATGAAACTGGCCACAAAAGCTTACCTATACATAGAAACATGACACAGTAAAATTTGGTGAAATGAAATGCTTGAGATGGGGAGTAACAGATATAGGGAGGTTCGGNGGGGGGGGGGGGGGTGTTTTCTTCTAAGGTGTGTCTAGAATTTTCAAGTAAAGGTTTTTAATAACTAAGCAACATGAATACAATTTCATATTTTGGGGTGTGTAGATATATATACACGTATTGAGGAGGTACCTTCTACGAACCTGTGGCTCTAATTGAAAGACTAAGAAAAGAAGGAAAGAGGGAAGGAAGGAGGAAATGGATGGATGGATGAATGGATGGATGGATGGATGGATGGATGGATGGATGGATGGATGGATGGATGGATGGTTGATTTTTTTTAATGTGTGGCGTAGGAGTAGGTAGGTACGTTGACAGATTGATAGATTGGTAGATGATAGCCAGGTGCAGAATGGGTGGATAGGTTGATAAGAATTTAGGTATTATTCTCAAGAGCGATATTCTGAAACATGGCTCATAGTTAAAACTTGATCTCTCAAAGCGTCAGCTCAGAATATATATTTTGTCCGAAACGACAATCCTACAGCGTGATGTACAAAAATACAACCTCATAAACAAACACAAAACAGAAGTGCAGAGCAGCCACACCTCTTTGACTGCACTATTTCCATAGAGATATGACCGTTTAGTTACAAACGTCCTCAAAAAACCAGTAGCAGTTTTCAGATCCACAATTGTTTACACCTCAGTTAAGTCAATAGCTATTTATGCCTTACGAATCTTTTTAAGGCGGACCTTGGTAAAAACTCTTCACGCCGTAGTTCATTTGTAATTAGATAGATGTCATATTTGATTTCCACTAAGCTTCTAGAACCTAGATAACCATCTGTTAAGGGTTATATCATGCCCGGTGAAACAAGAGAGGTGTGGCTGTTTTGGGTTTCCGGGAGCCTAACGTCCCTCCGTAGGATAGACTTTTTGTGATTTTCGACAATTTGATAATGATATAATTCAGACAAACTTTTATTTACAAGCTTGCCCTTTAATGATGAGATCTCTTATCGGCGTAAGAATTGCATTAGAGAATTTACGTATTAATGATGGGATATTTGTTACCATCGTTACATCTTGAATGCACTCTTAGGGCGTTCAACATGCAGAGTTAATGGATTTCTTACGATCGTATGCGATTCCATTGTAAATGTGCACGCTCTCGATTAACACTGCATGTTGAACGCCCTAAGAGTGCATGCAACACAGACGCAGTAACGGTGACATGTTGATGATTTCTAAAAGACGAAGGATGCATTCGGTGGTAAGGTATCCCATCGTTAATGCCCAAACTCGAAAATGATGCAAACCAGATATACTTTATGAGTCCGGTAGATCTAGACTTCGGAAAAGTCGTGTCTGAGCCTTGTTTGAGGATACAGATTTCAGTAATCAACATGAATGGAAGAGATAGGATTTGTTACATAAGAGGGGATCATAAACGAAGATTGTTCCTCCACCGTGACATGCAAAAGATATATGGATGTAGACAAACTATCATGTCAAACGTGCCCAAAAATATGCTCACACTGAGTTAGTAAATGGGTGGGTAAATTTGTTATAGGGGTCATACGTACAATGCCGTCTAACTTCGCTCACTGAAGGTGACAACGGGAAATCCCATTGATGTTTTGGGGTTTTCCCGTGTTCACCACCAGGGTGCAAAGTTAGGCAGCACTGTGTATACGCCCTTAAATGGTGTGGAATAGTGAAATGAGTGGCTAAGTCGGTGAATGGATCAGCTGGTGATCTGGTGCAGTGGGTCGGGAAAACTAAGGGTGAGCTCTCTGTGCAGAATGGTGTTCTTGGGTGAGTGCATTAGGCAGGGTGGTGATGACAGTAAACGAATATCTTTTAGTCTCTGGATGTGATCAAAGAATTTTAAGCAACAAGACAGGACTCTTTACACATGATCTTTTAAAAAACGTGTCCAGAATCTGGTTTTGGCGCCCTCTAGCTTTGTTCTCTCTTACACATTAGGACTGGCTTCTATAAAACCACCTAGTCTGACCGGCCTACTCTCTGTCCGAGTGTAGAACTCTCAGTCTTATCACATTTTTAAAAAAAAATTCTTATTTCACATTGAAAGACCAAATATACAAAGTAAATATGACAATATGTTGACATAAACAACCCGCAAACGAAGTACAGGACTAGCAATGAAAACGGTTTCGTTATCTGTAGCAAACAATTATAATAACAATTTGTTTGTCAAGGCTTGCTACATAATGAAAGCTCAGCTCCATCCCCCGACTGGTACTCTCTCTCTCTCCCGTCTCCCTTTCTCTCTATTCCATATACACTGGCATTGCTATAGGCCTAACAGAAACAAATGAGTAGGCAAGCAAACAGGCAGGCAGGCAGGCAGGCATACACGGAGGCAGGCATGCAGACAGACAGGCAGGCAGGCAAGATAGAAAAAAAACATCATTGTTTTCCATCACAGAGGTAGGCTATGTTACAGCTGTGTACAGACCTGTTCGTCTCTATGCTTGTTTAGGACTAGTCTAGTTTACATTATGCTTTCTCATGTCAGAGGCTAGGCTTCCTTTCCTAGAGTAGTCTGGTTACCATACGTAGTGCTAGAGCATTTTTAAAAAAAAAATCCCTAAGTGCTCAACTCAATACGGAAAAGTCTGTCTAATGCTCTGACGGCATAACTAACCATAGTGCAAGATTTGGATCCAGATCTAAATCTAAGCACACAGGGTAGGTTGAAAATAAATCTCAGCAAAATTTTATATTACTGACCTGTCTGCATATTTGGAAACCGAGCGAATAACATATTACCAGGTCAGCACTTTTGTTTTGTGTCAGAGCGTGTACGCCATTGTCAGCAATATCCTACGAAAACTTTGTTCACCTTCTCTCGCTAGTGGTCGCTAGATGGTGTTGTGGCCACCTGATAGAACGAGTGTCCCGTCTTGTTACTTTAAAATCTTTGGTATTATCGTGTGACGTTGCCTTGGTGCAATGACCTTGTATCTGCTCCTTTTAACCCTTTCGCTACGTCATAATATTTTTTAAGCACTGATGGGAACGAAGCTCTCCCGACTCTCCTTATCCCCTCCTCCCCCAACGGTAAATGTAAAGACGTACTCGCACGTCATATATGGAGAAGGGGTTAATGTACATGTACAAGGTTAAAGCACCTGGGCAACGCAGTCTGAAGGTGGGAGGGGGGAAGAGAACTTGACACCAAAGACAGTCCCATATCCAGTAAATAGTGGACACACAAAGATCAGTCATTAGTAGCCCAAGCCCCATCCACCATACCTCACACGTCCCGCGAGTTATACTCCAGTCCCCATTTTGTATATGTAATACTTTGTTCCCATCTGAACCCCTTTATCGAGGGTATGCCACTGCTCCATACTGTGAAATATTGGTCATGAGTATCATTTTGCTTCACTTGACCCAAACACGGAATCAGTTCTAAATCTCCAATCAGCCACTATACTTTAATGCAAGCAAAGAGGCTTCGGGAAGGACTTTTTGGGCACCTAATGACTGACTCCTCTAGAGCATGCAAGGGTACAAACACAGCATAGACACATCTAAAGGATTCACGCCAGCTAGGAGTCTTCAATCAAACCTTGTGGAGCCTGGGGTGCTTGTCTCTGCACAGGCTCGGGCGGAGACGAGTGGTCTGCTTGTGAGAAATGGGTCATTAAGAGCCTTTATGCTATGATGCATAGCCAAGCGATATTGGGTGTGTGAGCGGAAAGTGTGCATTGAACGTAGCAAATACTATCATAAGACATGGTACCTTCAGTGTATTGTAAGAGATAGATTGAGTACTGTAGAAGTGTTTTTTTTTTTCGCCAGGATCTAATTTTCGTGAATTCAGTGAATTTCGTGAGTTGAGCTTGATTTTCAAAAATCTCTTCCCGCGAAAAAAGAGTTCCGCTCAAAAATTTCAAAGGGTTTACTCTACAAATAAGGGAAACACGAATTCTAGGTATCATCCCCACGTATTTGGATGTTATCAATAATATTATGTTTTCCTACGAAGAGAGGTTGCCAATTTGGTTATTTTAGTGCCATGGCATGTCAAATATCTTTTTCTTGACTGTTCTGTATCCTCACTCCGGATTACTGTAAACCTCAGCTCTCATGGACACACGAGAAGACTATAGTGCAGGGCTCTCTAAAATTAGATCCTCACGAGAGAAAAAAAAATAACAGAGACCATTTTTACAGTATGACTGGCTTTTATATCAAAAGGAGGGAAAGCGTAGAAGATTTTGAACACTGAGGTAGAAACTGAAGACCATAACAAAGGACAGGAGGGTCAAGCACAAACATATAACATATAAGAATCAGTGCGTGTAAAAGTCCCTGAAAGACAAAATGAAATTAACTGGCCATGGTGGCGCATATGCCTTTCTGAAATCCAGTAGCTTCGTTCGACCAGCAAATATGATAAAACAGTAATCATAATGTGTAGTAATTTGATTCTACCCATGCTGTATATGTATCACTGCTTGCATGGGTTTTTGGTGTAGCAGATTATCATGTTGATATGACAAGATTTGTCTTATTCCTCTGCTGTAATTAATGTGAAATGTTGTCTGCTGTTTTGTTGTTATCGTTGTTTCTGTTGTTTTTTGTTGGAAGCGTTGTTGTTGTTGCTACTGCTAGTGATTCTGTTATTGTTCCACGGCATCATAGTATTAATGTTGATATCCTTGTTGTCCATCTTGCTGATGCTGTGACAGTTGATGGCAATGATATGATGACTAAATCTACAGTAGAAGAAACTATGACAAGAATGCAAGAAAGAACGAAAGTCTTACCGATTGGACCGTTGTTCTTCCCGAACGGTAACCTCGCTCTGAAGTTCATGGGTCGTCTGCCGTAGCCTAAAGCATGATGGGAAGTAGATCACGTGATGGAATTAGCCAACTGTAACCATTCTAAATAAACCCAAAGAGGCGGAGCCATGCAGACGGTCAGCCAGTCACTATCAAGATAACAATTCTACCCGAGAGGTTTGGGTACAGCCATAGATGTGGGTACAGCCTACAGCAACCCAGTGTTTCACCACCAAAAGATCTTGAGTATTGAGCCTCATGTAGTCGAAAAATGCATGTTGCTTTGTCCCAAGTCACCGATTATTTTCTCAAATCAAAATTTTACTCATGAGTACAAACTAAATACGTTATAAAGTTGGAATTTGTGTGAAGCCTGGAGTTGATTATGAAGAGTTTGGATGGGTGCGAGGACAAGGTGATTTAAAAGGAATTCACCTTTGTCACAAATTCATTGTTTCTACTGCAAAGTGACGACTCGCCAAAAATTTATAGCGCGTAAAAGAGTACTCGACATTGAGAGCGACGTAACCATAATGGAACCTCGATATTAAGTATGCCTTGATGCATGGAATGAATATAGTATGTACTGCTGAGGTGCACTTTTTACTGAACCGCATAATTTTGAGGTTCAGTTTGATAATAAAGTGATTTTAAAAAATGATGGATTTCTGCATGTAAAATTCACGCCTAACAACAATGCACACTTGTTAAATCAGTACTTAATATCGAAGTCCTACTGTAGCAATTGGCAATGAGGTATCATATGAACAATTAGTTTGTAAAGAAAAAAACCTGATGGGACATGAATCTGATGTTTACTCAATAAGTTGATGTATAGAACCTAATGCTTCTTTGTGCGGAATTAAGAATGCACTAAATGAATGAATGTGTTGATTTCCTTCTGAATCACCTTGCACTGAAACTTTGCAAAATTTTGACGTTTTGCAATAAAAGGACTTCTTTTTGCAAAAGGCTCATTTTAAGAAACTTGAATGGTTCTGTTTGAATACAGCTCTTTGCTTCAACAAAACTCTCAGCAAATTTTTTTGAACATACCAAGGAATTCGCAAATGTTTCACAAACGTATTTTGTTGGGAAATGAGTATTAACATATACATATAGATCGTGAACCTGCCGAAAAGTAGTTTTAGTGGGAAAACACATAACCTCTTTTGTCAGATGACGTAAAAATTCATGGCGCAGAAGGACTAAATGTAGTGGAGCTAAAGTGTCCATTTCTGAAGTAACTGAATCTACAGCTGAAGCATTCCTCGGACTATAACAAAATTTTACACTACGCTACGAAAATGGCAAAAGTCATATTTCTCACTTCTGAGAGAGCGCAGACCAAATTATTTTACGGCAAAGCAAACAAAAAAAAAAAGAGTCAGGGTATGCTCTTAAAACTGCAAAATCTTGCAGGACAATATCGTTGCATTTTAAGTATAAATACTTTTTTAAAATTCGTAACATATTAGCATTTCATTAACAACATTGAACCCTTATTCAAATAAATATGGCATAAGTCTGCTTCGGGCCATCTTCGTGCACAGTGACAAATATAATTGTTTTTCATCTTAATATCTGATGCAGCCAGGGGAAATAAATCTTATGTCTCTACTATCCATTCTAAGTTGTTACTTAAATTAAAATTATGTGATAATTTCCCCTGCATTAGGATTTCATTATTTTCCTTCACCGAGTTGGGAAAACGGGGAAGGGGAGAGGGGGTGGAGATTTCCGCAATTCTGTCCACTGTAATCTCCTGCCGTTGTGGGGTCGTGCAAGGAGCGAAAGGGTTGAGCAATAAACATCTTTTAAATCGTTGATGACAATGAAAGAGGTAAGCGGAACAAAAGAAAGAAAGAAAGAGACAGATTAAGAACGAAAAGGAAAGGAGAGAAAGAAGGAGTGAAAGAAAGAAAAAGTGGGGCGAGTTAAGGTACAGATATGTTTAAGTGCATGTTTAAGTGCATGCAACTACAGAAACACAACACTTCAGCTTCATGGTCACCAACCAATACCATCATCATGACCATTATCATCACCACACCAACACTATTATCATCATTGTCGTCAACAGATTCATCATCCAAAAAAAGTAACCGTCAAAAAGCAACACATCAAACTGTTACTACTAACACATGATAAAGGTTGTACTCCTTTTATTTCGGACTTCTTCAGTAAGAAATTGGTCATGAATTTCCTAAGTGTAGAAAGAGTAAACTTCATAATGTTTTCAATGTTCCAACGATTGAGAAATTAGACCGTTTTAACTCCATATCCATCTTTAAATCCCAGTAAGACTTTTGCTCACAATTGCTATGGATATACATTTAAAAAAAAGAACTGAGGTAAACACAGAAGGTCAAGACCGACATTAAAGGTTTTAAGCCAACTTGTAACTGATTCCATGATCCACTAAAGCCAAGATGAAAGCGCGTTAAAGTGTCATCAGTTTTCACCCATATTTTTTAGCCTATTACCTAAAAGGGACATCAAAGGGCCGTAACTCTTCTCGAGACAGAATCCAAAATCCACCTACTGATCCAGAAAGCATTCATTTGGCAATATTTGTTTCATAAATTTCTTTAAATCATGTAGCCCATAGCATTTCTTATTCGTAATGAAGCATATGAAGTAGGTGTTTGACAATCCCTTTGCATTAATAGTTCCATAATATCCTATTTTTGTTTGGTGTGTACACTATGCCCGTGAATATATAAACATTATCTTTTGCTCATTAATGCAACATGGCTGTGAACAAGCAAGAATCATAAAAGATGCAATGTCTTTTACTCTTCATAATGACTGTGTTGTTTCAGCCAGGCGATTAAGAGATAATCTCGTAGAAATATGAAGATGGCATACACTGCGGCAAGATGAAAATATCAGCATACAAAACTTAATTTAAAGGAATTAGCTGGAGGGTGTGGAGGAGGGGGGTGGTGGTAATCTCTATCTTGTTTTAATTTTTTTTTTTTTTAACTGCGAAGGTTAAAGAAATATTTTTGATAAATTTTGAGTTACGTTATTCTAAATAACTACAGAATAAAATGGGATGGCGGTGACGTGATCAAAGCTGATCTTTGACAATATCCATTATGTATAGTAAAAGACAAAGAAGAAATATTATTTACAAACATTTTCAGAGTTAAGTGCGACTTGCTAGCCAGTTCCGTTAAAACACTCTTAATAACAGGAGAAGCTTAATATCTGAGGCGACTATTTGCAATCTCTTGATGATTTGTCATATCATCTTAATTAAAATTCACATGAAATACGATTTCATTTTCTCATAAACCCTACGCTTCTCTTCCCATCCCATCCCTGGCACCATCTACTCTAGCCCAGAACAAACTTTGGACACTTATGTCGTAGCTGTTTATAAAGTACTTGTCACCAGGAAGAGTTTTTGCAGCTTTTCTTTTCATCAGACTACTTTATCTTTTAAATTTAGAAGAAATAAAACTGCAAAACGTGTCAGTGAGATATTCCGGGCCATGTGTAAAATTTTTAATTCATTCAGTAAAATCTTTGGGACGACACAGTTAAAGTTGTCCTAACTCTAAAGTTTGTTCTCAGTCAATATCTTTTATGGTGATGTATTGAGACAGTTGATATGCCTATCACAATGCCATACTGAGTTGAATTATTAAGGTACATTACAAAGAGAAATAAAAATCTATATACACATAATAAGTATATTCTTTCTTGTACGAAGATTATGCACATAACATAAGCATGAAATTTTTAAAATGGTCGCTGATCTAGATGTGAGCTATTTAGCTATTTTTAGGTGGAATCACCTTGGTTATGAACCGGACCTGGAGAAAATACCATCTCAATCATTAACACAAGGCCACCGCAGCCTTGTGCATTTTGAGCGAAGGTTCAGTTTACGAGCTTGTGATCGAGAAATGCAGTGCTGTGATAACATAATTATTTAATTATGTGATATTATATAACTATGTGGTATCACATTTCTCATACTGAACAGCTTTCAGTCTCCTTGCTGCGTCATCTAGTTAAAATATTGTGTTTTGAAAATACCCATAAACACACGCCATAGAGTATAACATTGACTTTCAAATTTCATTGATCCATGTAACACACATGACATTCCTTGCAACTTTTCACCCTCACACTTAGGATACAAAGGACTTCCAATTATCAATGGCTCAAAATGGGTTCTTCTAACTCTGCTACATTTCATCGTGAGCCAAAATTATCAACATTTATGTGTATCAAGGATTTGCTAAAAACAAATATTTGCAGGAGGTCGTTTTCAACGCGTTTTACAGTGAAGGAAAAAAAAAAGAAGAACATCAACACTGGCAGTTTAATTCACGTTCATCGTCTTGATTGGATAGCACAGAGCACTTCAAATCGTTCACAATGATAGAAAAATGTCTGTTTCCTAATTATTCCAGTTAAAATCAATTCTTTCTTATAAAAAGAAGCCATTTATCCCTGCAGATGAGGCTACAATTGTGACTTTACTATTGCAATTACGGTTTAAACTGCAATTCCTTCAAATAACCTACAAAGCCAACATCGAAAAGTCCAAAATTTTGTACTCAAGTGCATGAACATACTGTAAACGAAACAATCAGCATATACTGGCGCTCACAATAACATTTTCTCTCACAATATCAACTTATCAACATACACTGGTGCTTACCAAAAGACTACCTTTGTCGATAACGATAAGTTTTGGTTTACTTTAGACTTTCAACCAGAGATTCGGTCAACGCTAAGAACAACATAATTTTTGCACAGTGCTATTCTTAGCGTTGAAAGAAATCACCCAATAGCCTTTTCAGCACCATTTTGGACGGATGATACATTCATAAGAATCTTTATCACAGTCTTTTATCACAGCACAGAAAATTGTTAACCAAAGAGTAAGGACATTGCATACACTCTATGTATACAGAAACTATATATTATTAGTTGTTTCGTTTGGCTGAGATTTCTTCTTTTTATGTCAAAAGCTTTCGCAATTTGTATACGTCCTCGTAAGGTAAGCATTCAACAAAAGGTAAGGACACTTCGACAATTTTCATACTCACTGATGTTTGTTTTGTATGATCAGACATTTTTCTTCTAACAGGTGATAAAAAAGTGTTTACTGTGTGTACATCTATGGTCATCTATAATACTGAACTAGAAATGTGATCATGGGGGTAGCTGTCAGAATCTCTAAACCCACGGACGTGCTTTTTCAGTATCATTTCCAAGCTTCTTCTTAATTCTCTAATTCAGATTTGTTGGGCGGATCTATAAAATTAATTTATATGTAGCATTCCCAGATCAATACGGAATTCATATTTTGCAATATCATCTTTTATGTTTTTTTTCAAGTTCTTGAACAGTGCGAAAGCAAACCCAAATCCGATCTCACTTGTTCACAGAAAAGTTTTAATTTCACTACGTTTCAGCAACGCTTGAGAACGAAACAAATTCTTAAAGTGTGATGAATGAACGATGTCTGCGACCACTTTAAGTGAAGGGTTTTGAATGGAGGGAATGACTGAAATATAAAGCATGTCTTAAATGTGCGAACAAAATAAATTACCAATAAGATTTTACTTGCAACAAGTTCTAATTATAAATGGATATCTACATTCATAATAGTCAGTTTACGAGTGTGAAACAAAACTCCACTTTAAGTATGTCCGGACAAAACAACAAGACACAAGACTATAATTAAAGCACGTGACCATCCTCAGCCATTCACAGAGACGCTTGTCGCGGTTGCTAGGCAACTGTCCTCTCCTCCTCTCAGTGGTAGTGATAGTAATTGGAGCCATCATCATAAATTGTGCTATTGTAATCTGAAACAGAGCAAGAGAAAGATGTTGTTGAGGTGTTTCTTAGTGAGATCTTCTTTAACGTTGCTCATTTACGTGATCTATAAAAATAAAAGTATCTTTATCTTTAACAAGCAAAACTAAATCTCATTCCCTACAAAAAAAAATGAAATAATTTTTATGTCACCTTGTAAAATTAAACATAATGTTCACTATCAAAATATGCGATGGCTCCAATATTTGGGCAGTTTTGGGAAGGTTTTGTTAGTATTTAAGAGCAAAGAAGAGACTGTTTCAGAGAACAGTCGTATGCGACTCTGTGAATGGCTCGGTTGAATCACATGATAGTTTTGCTCGTGCGTTGAGTTGAAAATAATGACTGGAAAATAGAGAAAACAAAACAGTAGAGAAATAACAGACTGAAAACGAAAGTGTTTACAGTAGGTTATATAGGTGCCATGTCCCCAAAACCAGAGGAAATATTAGGTGCAGAGAGTCAGAATAGGCCTGCTGTGGAACAATGATCATGCATTAAACACACAAGTTCTTAAAAGCTAACCTAAACTTTAAAGTCTCTTCATTAATATTATAATCTTGCTTCAAATTTATTAGTAATATTACTGGAATTATGTAAAACGTATCTAAAACTTATTTTTCTAAAACTTAAACTTCTGTTTTGAATCAGCTAAGCGATTACAGGCACATCTTTAAGTGACCATTCTTCAATTCAGAAGTATTTATGCTTCTGTGAATTTGAATTTCATATTTCATTTAACATTTGTGAAATTTTGGTCAATATCTCTAACTGTCAAAAGCCATGAATGAGAGACACTGTATCTCACACACATTGATAACTGGAAGAGTGCACTAATACACAGCATGAGAGAGCAAAGCACATATCTAGGATATAATGTTAGTACGAGCACAAACAGAATTTTCAACTAATACGGGAAGGTTCGTTCCCAAATCTGGAGCCACATTTGCATTGATAAGTATGCGGTTTGTAAACTTTGACATACTGCTTTAAGATGAAATAAGTGTTGCTCTTTGACGCTTTATCATCATCATCATCATCATCATCACTGTCATTAATAAAGTTATTTTCAGTTTCATCTTCATCACATTAAAGTAAACAAAATATGAATGAAAAGAAAAATACTTACTGCGACCGAAGAAATGTGCGTTACCACCCCCACCCCTGCTGATAACAAGAAAGGGGAAGAAAGAAAAAAAAATATAGATATAAATACCTGTATGGGAAAGTATTTATCAAACATAACACACAATATATATCGGTCAAAAACAGTCTATAAAAGTATTTGTGTAACACAACGTTCAATATGAGCTGCCTAAAAAGTATAACATCGTGTTTACCTACGTCTTAAAAATATCGCCAGTTTCAAACGCTTACCAAAAGAAGCCCCTATATATGTACACATTAAATTTGTTGGACGATCAATGTTTATGTAACATCAACTCATGCAAAATATTGCCAACATCCTCCAATATAACTCAGCTGCAGCATTGTCAACAATTGCTTTTGATACTTTGTTCTGTGCTGTAAACGTGAAACTTTCCAGCAGTGCAACTTTTTGACAGTCAAATAAATTTGTAGAATGGGCTGCAGTATGAAGCACTGACTTTCTTAAGTCTATTGACCAAAACGTTGGCAACTTATTGAGAAGTAGAAAATATAGTAAAATATAGGACCATTTTTATGAAAATTATGATTTAACCATATTTAATGCCTCAGTGTATAATTCACGTTTATTATGAAATAGCTTTTGTTATTTCTAACAAAGGAAAAGGAAAATAGGGACATGTTTAAGAGTGTATTCAGCAAATTTTTAAGAGTAATTGATATTGTAATATCATGTATTAACATGTATGATGTGTATAGTTCTATGCGTTTGCTTATGAATGAGATGTAGAACATTAAATGGCATTGTAAGGCAGTTTCCCCACGGAGTAACTAAAAGTCAGATCTTCATTTTCTGTTTTCATTTTCATATATCGTTCATTTATATTTAAGATGTGTTTTGTTGCATGTGCTTGTATCATTAAAAATTAGGGATAAAATGTTGAATGACATTGCAAAACAAATTACCCAAGGCATCTCTCGTTAATTTTCCAAAGTCTTACAGAGACTAGTTGGAGTACTTTAGTGATACTTACTAGTCCATAGGGGGCATAGAATAATTTGGCTGGTTGATATGGTGGTGGTAAACAGAGGGAGATGGCCGCATCTGGGAACAGAGAGAACAAAACACCATGATAAATACACAGCGTTTTAAAATACGGACTTCTAAAAAAAAATTAGAGGCAAGAAATGAAGAAGTACTGAAGAGAGGAGGGGTGGGGGGGAAACAATGAGAAACAAGGAAGACAGCAACAACTAATGAAGAAAACAAAACAAACCAAAAAAAAAGCAAGAATATTTTCAGTAATAACTAAGTTATCTCCCTTGGTAAACCGTTATCATCAACACTCTAATGAATATGTCACAGTTGACTGTTGAAACTGGTCATTTACGCTTTGTATTTTGCCTTGTTCTAAGTGGGTGAGACACTCTCCTTCCTTCCCCCTTCGTCTCTTTCTCGCTCATTCCCTCCATCCTCTTCTTCTAATGTCTTTTGCCTAAAACATTAATTCTTTGTTTTTGCGTTGTTTTGTTTTGTTTCGTTTTCAAAAGTTTCACTCCAGTCTTAGAACCTGAGATATCCCTAAATCCCAATCACAAAATCTCTGAACACGCCACTGCATCTTGAGTCTTACCAGCGCCACTGGAGCTGCTGGCTCGGCATAGGGAATGGTCCAGGGGCGCTGGCTACCTCCTGGTAACTGTTGAATCATCATCTGCTGCATGACCATGTGGTGCATCTGCGCATTCTGCAGCATCATCATGTCCATGAAATCTGGGGAAAGGAGGTGGGAAAGATTGAAATATCAAATTCTCAACGACAAGTTCAGAGAAGCAGACACATTTAGTTTCCTGTTGTTGTTGTTGTTTTTTTTCCTTTAAATACCCCTCAGAACAAGCCAATACAAGTGAAAACGACGGATCTAAGTAACAGGCTTAATTTCTTATTTAATCTAGGTAGGAAAAGATGAAGAGTGTTTATGTAGATATTTCATGACCCTAGTGTTTCCTCTTAAAAAGTTCTGCCAAATGACATGTTATATTAGTTTCCAAGGGCAACTACCCTGAATTCTCTACATAATACACATTTATCTGATTCTATACATAGTTTTCTGAAAACCTCTTCTGTTTGTAGAATTTTTACCAACTCAAACCGTTATTTCCGTCTCTATAATGCATACTTTTATCAACCTTTACTCATGTACTGATGTTTCTGTTTTTCTTGGTCATCTAAACAAAATGAAATCGTTCTGAGTTCGAAGTAATTTTAACAACCTGAACTCTTCAGTCTGTTTTCTCTAAGTCATTTTAATATCCATAACTGTAATATCCGGAACTTTTATTTCTGTTTATAAATTCTATAGCCTCTCAATGTGGAGCAGCGAGGTCGAATGGTTACGGTATTGTGCTCAAGATCAAAAGGACGTGGGTTCGATTCCTGACCATGGTCATGTTGTAAATACCTTGGGAAAGCATTCCATTCACATTTTTCTCATCTGTCAAATGGGTACTTGATTATAGTCAGAGGAAAATTTTGTCAGAATGCTAGTGATCGGCGCCTATAAATGGGAACGGCACTGTGTGCTCCACAGGAAGCTGAGAAAGTCCTAGAGTGATCAGGCCTGCCGGGGTGATAATAATGTGCAGTTGCAGGAAAAGGCATTAACCTGGACAGGAGACTTACAATTGCATTTTTCTTCGACTTTTTCTTCTCTTTCTTCATCTGCCTATTATTATTATTATTTATATTGTCATTATCATTATTATTATTCTTTACCAACCTGATTTATTGAACATGGTATCTTTCTTAGGGTTCGAACTGTCTTTCAAGGCGAGTGTCGGGTAAGCGTAGGTAGGCTGGACGGCCACGACTTCTGCGGGTGTTACCGGCTGTGAGAGATAGTATAGCGGCTACACAAGAAATAGAAGAGGGAAAGTGGGACACTGCTGTCCTCATCAGAAATGCAAACGTCAATGCGTTAGGCATAGATGACTTCAGGAAAGAGACCAGGAGGTCAGGGTAGGGGTGAGGGCTATTCTTATAGTGAAGTCATAAACTTCACATGAGAGAAACGAGACTGAACAGAAGAAAGAGGAGAAAGAAGAGTAGTGAAGGACGAGAAAAATGAAAAGGAGAAGGGGAGGTAGAGGGAGGAGGAGAAAAAGGAGTAGGAGGAACAGGAGGAGATGGAGAAGGATGAAAAAAAGAAGAATGGGGGGAAGGCGAAGGAAAGAGAGAGAGAGAGAGAGAGAGAGGGAAGGGTGTAAAGAAGGAGAGTGAAGAGAAAGAGGAGGAGAAGACGAAAAGAAGCGGTACGATGATAGGAAGGAGAATGGGGAGAGAGAAGCGAGAAAGGAAAAACGGAGGAGAAATATAAGAAGGACGACAAAGATGATAAGAATGAGAATACAGAGAAAGAGAAGATGGAGGAGTAGGAGAAGTATCATAAGAGAGAGAATGTGGAGGAAGAGAAGTATGCGATGAAAGAGAATGAAAAGAAGGAGGTGATGAAGACTAGAAAATGAGGAAAATGATGATAAGGATAATAAGGAAAGGAAAAAAGGGAAACGGAAAAAGACGACGGAGTAGGAGAACAAGGAAGAGAAGATGGAAAAGAAGGAGGAGACAAGAGCAGGAGATGAAAGACGAGGAAAAGGTGAAAGAGAAGAAGAAATTGAGGATAAGAAGCGTGATGAGCGAGAAAAGAAGAAAAGAGGGAGACGAAGAGGAGAAAAACAAAAAGAAACAGCAAGAGATGGAAGAGAAGACCAAAGACTACCTGAACTGCTGTAATCTGTGGAACAGCAGCAGGAGCTATAGGTGGGAGAGTCGTGTAGCCTTGATTGGGCGCCTGTCTAAATTGATGTTCTATCACGTGCTTCACCTGGGCCATATCTGAGGACAAAAAGTTATAGTGGATATTGGTGTGCCAGATCGTCCAAGATGTGGTAGAATTTGTCGACTAAACTACGTCACCAAACAGCCTCGCAATAGGTGCTTCGGTCTAAATACCGATTGGGAGCAGTCCATTAAACAGACACAATAAAAAAAAAGGATTCCATATATCTCTGAAACGTCGTAGAAGATAAACAGTGTTCAGGAGCGTACCGCAGGTGTGCCCAGCCAATATAGTTGTTGCCAAAAATATTTTTGTGGGATTAAACTTTAATTAAAAATTTGAATCAGGACACAGAATCTCAATCGTCTCGATCATTAATTTGTGAAAGTTATATAACATCAGAAGGTAGGCATTACTTGTTCTTAACTGTACTAGACTTCTTGAACGTGTACAAGATGATAACTGAAATGAATGATATAAATCTAGTAACCGTGGTTTATGACATAAGAACTAACACTGGCACGATGATAAGACAACAGTACTAGATCTACTGTCTAAACTACGTTGCTAAATGGAATACGATAAAAATGCTACTGACAGATCATAGATTTGTACTACGTTGGCACAGGGCTTAAACGAGAGAGAGAAGAAGAGAAGGCAGGAGAGAAAGAAAGAAAGAAAGAAAGAAAGAAAGAGAAAGAAAGAAAGAAAGAAAGAAAGAAAGAAAGAAAGAAAGAAAGAAAGAAAGAGATGACTGAGTTTACATTATATTGTTATTACTGTCTGTGGAACAGTAACACTGATAAACGACAGAGAACATCTGTCTGTACATTTAAAAACACCAAACTAATGCAAGCACTCTAGGTTTAGTAGTATATCTAGTCTGGAGGGAGAAGGAGCTCAGTTATCAGCACAGATTAAATTATTATTCTGTTTAGAAGAACGATGGATGACAGACATGACAACAGCCATAGAGTTAAAAACACGTGAAACCCTTACAGAGAATGTTAAAAAATCGTGTTAATGACACGTACACCAACATTGAAGGAGAACTGTAGAAACAGAAAAAAAAATCTAGAGAACTCGTGCATTAACGATGGAATCTCTTACATTCTTAAGAATTACATTAACTCTGCATGTTGTGCATTCAGCACCGATGCACTGAATTAATTCTTACGATGGTAAGAGATCCCATCGTAGTGCGTAAGCTCTCAAATTTCAGACCTACATTAATGTAATCTAGAGTGGAATATAGATATTTTAATTCATTCACCAAACAGGTCAAGAAATGTTTTGTTTAACAGTTGCTATCATAGACTTTGGATGTAAGAAGACCTTTAACAGCTTCCAGAACAAGTTATGGTTAACAGTGTGGATCAGTAAAGATTTAAAATGAGCAATTGCAGCTGTTTTTAGCTTGCAAGAGGAAGATATGGCAAGATCTGTATTTATTTCTCTTTGTCTCCGCTGTATCGGAGTCTGCTTTCATCGTCCACCAAATATATGATTATGAGGCAAGTCAGCTAATTATTCAGAGATCATGGGTTACGATCATTTCATTGATCCATTGGTATGTCCATCTCAGTACCAATCATAATGGAGAAAAAGAACCTGTTTGACTTATGTGTTGAAAGTATCAAAATCTAACAGTCCCTCAACCAAGCCTCACCAGCACAGAAAACATGACCCCTTTTCTCCAGCTACGACAAACGACCTTCACCCCTAATCACGTGATCTGTACCTCCCCCAGAATAATCTGGACTTCGCTGCCGTTCAGTGATCACTATTGGTGGCTGATATTGTTGTTGCGGTTGTGGTTGATGATACTGATGCTGCTGGTGATGATGCTGATATCTAGAATCCTCGTAAGCTGGTGGGTAGATGTGGTGGACTGTCTCCACCGGATACTGTGGCACACCTAAGTAATTCAGGATTGGTTCTTCCTCCGCGGATACAAGATTATGCTGTGGAGATATCCTCGAAGGAAGCCGCCTGGAACCAGATCTGTCAATGTGATGATACCGCCTGCGTCTGCTGGCTGAATGTAGGTCAAAAGCAGGCTTATAGGTCATTGGCTCTGACCCATGAATGACCGGAAGTGGGTCAACACCGGGATCTGGATGAGTCTGTTCAGATATGAATACCTTTTCTTGAAGACCAGCTTTTTCGGGAGTAGCTTCCAAACTGGACTCTCTGAAGGCATGTCGATTGGGACTGGCAATCTCTGCCCGCGGGCGTTTTGCTTTTCTATCTTAAACGGCGTCAGATAAGACATCAAAGGGTTGGTGAGCAAAAGAGTTTCACGTGCAAAAAGAAAAAATAATAAACAGAAAGGAAGAGGAAAAAAAAAAGGGAACATTCTTTCTAGGCAAGGGGTAAAGCATGCAGACTAAATAAGCAAATAAGCAAAATGAGGCAAACGCATGCAGAATGGTATGTGAGCAGTGATTGCTTTTACAATTCTGTTGTTGGGTGGTCAGTGGGCCAGTCAGTCATTTGGTCTGTCTTTCGGTAAGTCGGTTGCTTGGTCAATGACTGCTCGACCAGTCGATCGCTATGCTGCGGTTATCAGTGATTTAGCAAAGAAAAGGGGATAGGGAAAAGATTAAGCTAGTCGAAATCGAGCATACTGGCAATAGTATTTTCTCAAGATTATTTCTTATATTTTCATTTATAGTGATCTGGTACGGATAATAAAATGCCATACACAAAAAAAAGACAAGAAAAAAAACCAAAGTAATATTAATACGATATGCTAGCGACACGGTGCAAGTATTATTGATGGTGATAAGGTTGCTCAGTACACTGCTACACTGTTGTAAAATATTGTGTCATAAAGCAGGTCAGAGGTCAGCAGGTCATTATTGTAAAAGATCATAAAACAAAACAAAGCATTCAACAACAGTAAAAAAAACGTGGTACTTTCGATGGTGTATGTACTTCTATGGTGCTATGAATACTAAATTCGCTGATACATCTGAGAACTTGCGCCTTAACGATGGACTCTCTTACTATTGCAGGAATTTCAAATTAACTCTACGCGTTGAACGCCACTAAGAGTGCATTCAGAACCAATACACCTATGTAATTCTTACGATGGTAAAAGATACCATCGTCAATGCGCAAGCTCACAAATAATGCAAAACAACAGTTTGACATTAGCTTTACACTGACTACGCTGCGTGAGGTTTTTTTTTATAGATTACATGGACTACAACAGGACATTACCTCTGTTATTATTGCCGTATAAGCCTATGTGGTAATGTTTGTTGTTGATATCTGGTAAAGATCGTCTCGAGGGCGGCGGTAGTGGTGAAGGCGTATACCTTTTTCGAGGTGTGTAGGTTTTCGGTCGGTTATCGCTATACTGTTCGTGCTGCAAAGAAAGGGTGAAACGTAATCAAGTAAAGATAATGTTGTTGCTTACAATGGCCATGTGAAAAAACACGAGTGTCTAACTTCTTCAAAAAACAGGACATGCTAGTCATTGAAAATAATATGCATAATACAGTAGACAACGCTTAAAACGAAAACGGTTAGACCGAAAGTACCGTTGAAACAAAAGCGAACAAGAAGCCCCGTTTATTTCCTTCTTTTTATGCTTCTCTGTCTAAACCGAAACTCTGCTTACCCCGAATATAAGTCTTTCGTCCAGCTGCATTTCGTTTTAACCTTTGTCTACTGTATCTCACTCAAGCTGCATACTTTAGAGTCTGCAGTTCAACTTGTGATTGTTGTAAAAGGATTGTTGAAGGCCAGTTTTTGTTTGATTAAGAAATTCAGATTAACTTTTCAGATTAAAAACGCGTTCTCATTTAAAATCCATGCATCAGTGATGACTTTTAACATTGCCACTACGCCTTCCCCTCCTCTCTTATTCATCCTCGTCTCCGTAATATGCTCTGCCTAATAATTCTTGTCTTCTCAGCATCTGCACCCCATCCAGTATTGTCGACTATGTCACTATCCCCTCTCACCTTTATTTTGACTGCTTCCCCATTTAAAACCAAACATCACTGATGATCCTTAATACAGTACTGCACTGACACCTTCTCCCTTCTTTTATTCATCTTTTTCTCCAGTATTCACTCTGTCTAACAAGTCTTGTCCTCTCAGCATCTGCACCCAATCCAGTACTGCAGACCATGTCTTTTTCCCCTCTCACCTTTCAGATTATTGTCGCTTCCTCATTTAAATCTGCGCGCCATCCACGACTTATACAGTTGCCCTTAACCCCCCACCCC
>JAWQUT010000371.1:377243-396968 GCA_033807755.1 Ellobium chinense | reverse complement strand
CCCACCCCCACTCCACACTCACACACACACTTTTTCGCTCATTCTCATCTGCAGTACTCACTCTGATTCTGTCTAACAACTCTTGTCTTCTCAGCATAGCCTGCTGGAGCTTGACTTGGTCTTCGTAGCCATTCTCCGCTGATCAGGAGACAGAAACACAACAGATTAGTCAGGATCAACTGAATGTCACATGATCACATAAATGTCACATGATCATATCATGTCAAGTGATCACATGCGTTCTCATAATACGCGTCGTGTTTTAAAGATTGAAGGTTACACATGCGCATTATTATTCAAATCACCTGCGTTGGACTGCTAAGGGTGACAGATTTTTCAGGTCGTTGTTTTCTCCTTCCCAGGGGGCCTAGCGACCTTAGCTGTGGCCTAATGTATGTGTCACTTCTCTGGCCAACTTGGAGTTAAATTATATCTTTTGCGTCAGGAGTTGGAAGAGATATGGCCTGCCGGTGAGCTAACCTTTGTTCTCTGGAAATTGCTTAAAGCACCCAACTGGGTTGTCATGGGGGTGAGTCAGACAGAGAGACACAGCAAGGAACTTTACATTTCATATGCTATTAAAGTTAATGTATATTTTTAGCTCAGAGGCTTATCTCTGTTACTGGTCAGAGGGAATGGCTAACGGAAATTAGGACTTTAGTGACAGCAGTCGACAATACATTGTAATATACAGAGAAAAGACGTGCACATTTGTAATCATTAGAGTTACGGGCAAGATAAGAAAAGAGAAAGCACTCATGATGGAGATCCTGTATACTGATTATGTTTCGGGACTGTCCCATATCTGCTTTTTCTTCCTCTATTCTATCCCTAACCCTAGCCCTAATGCAAGCCATAAGCAAAATGTCCTAATATATACCCTCCGAAATGTGCCAGACTTCCGAGTTCAGCAAGAGTTCAGTGCAGCGCCGTGTGCAAAATGCAACTTTCTCTTCTAGAAGAAAACAAAGAAGGTTTTGGTTTGTTTTTTAAGTAAAGAAGACAGACGAATTCCAAGCAAAAGCCACCGCAACATTCCAACAAGAACACAATAGAAACTTGTCAACGAATAACAACGACTTTTGCAACAAGAGGGTCAAAAAGAAACATCAACAACTTAAATTACAGGGAACAAAATATAAACCAACGACAACTCCAACACGATCAAGACAAGAGAACAGGAACACATTTATGACAGTAGCCTAAAAAAAAAAAAAAGAACTGCCACAGGAAATCCAGTCACGCCCTACCTGTATATTTGAATAGTTTCGCACAGCGTCAAATCAGAGTCCCATAAAACTCAGACAAATTTATAGCAGCCAAATTAATACAAAGATCTGACTGATCCTACTTTTAACTAAACCGATTCCCTATACTTTCTCGGCTGGCTGGAGCGCTAATCTCAAACACATTCGTCAAAGCACGGCCGTTATGCCTGGCTGTTATTGTCCGCAAGAAACTGAAGAAGCTGACCACCTAAGAATTCTGAAGAATAACGGCCATGCCAGACTTTCCAGAGCAGTTCCAGAGCGCTGGGGGTCTTGACCTCCAAGACAATGAAGCTGCTGTGGTCCTGATATGCCAGAATCGTTATGTTGATATGCAGAGAGTCGTTACTGTGTCACATTGCTCGAAAACAAAGTGTTGTGTTCGTGACCTGAATCTGAGACGCTTTCAACAACTGGCTTGGTAGTAGATCTCCGAGACTGCTGTCCAAATCCATGATCAGAAAGTACTCAATGACGTTTGGGTTGAACAGAAGTTGTAAGAAATCAGATAAGAAAGAAAGAGGGAAGGAACAAAAGGGATACAGAGACAGATAAAGAGACCAAAAAAAAAAAGGTCGATCAAGACCTATTAATGACTGATTACCATCTTAACAAAACCATAACTTAATAAAAAACGAAGACCACCGTTGGACCATACTATTCTTTTCATTGTCAGGGTGAGATCTTTCGTCATTGGTCGATCAAGACCGAAGGGTCTGTATGATCAAATAATAATCGATTACCATTTGAAATATTCCTAACAAAACCATGACTTCATGAAAAACGAAGGCCACCATTGGACCATACTGTTTCTTTTTTCATTGTCAGGGCCAGATATCCTCACAGGCCGGTCAAAACCAAAGGCTCTGTATTATCAAACAATTACTAAGAGCCATATGAAATATTTCTAACAGAACCATAATGTAATAAGAAATGAAGGCCATCTTGGACCATATTATTCTTTCCATTGTCAGGGTGAGATCTATCCTCATAGGTCGATCAAGACCGAAGGGTCTGTATGATCAAATAATAACCGATTACCATTTGAAATATTCCTAGCAAAACCATGACTTCATGAAAAACGAAAGCTACCATTGGACCATACTATTTATCTTTTTTCATTGTCAGGGTCAGATATGCTCAAAGGTCGGTCAAACAATCACATAGAACCATTAATTTGAAGTATTTCTAACAGAACCATGACGTAATAGGAAATGAAGGCCACCTTGGAGCGTAATATTTTTTTCATTGTCAGGGTCAGACCTGTTCTTATTTTAACCCTATTCCAGAGCCTAATGGGATAAAGACGAACCTGGCGGTCTCTACAGCATTAAATGGAATGACCCTCTGAAAGAAGTACCAACGATTTCATGGGGGTCAAAGGAAACTGCGTAAGCAAACTTTCAATTTTTATTATGATGTATGCAGGCTTAACTTCTTGCGATTAATTATTACGCAGACCAACACTAACAGTAAAATAGGCCACTAATTGAATCTTAGACAGGTTCTAGGGTATGATTTTGTGAGATTTACATTTCCATAGGTCTTGATGTCTATATCTGACAACGAAGAGCACATAAAAGAATCGATATGTAAATTACTTGAGTTGAAACCTGACACACTTCAGAGAGGTTTTGTATCATGTTGCCAGGTTGGCCATCTACAGCTAAACCATTTTTTTTTCTGTAAACCTCCTTCATTTATATTCTCTGCGTCATCACTTTCCGACTGTGAATACCCTGTCCCCAGAGGCCGATAGCCCTTTGAAGGCAATGAAAGGAAGGAAGCCAAACAATAAGAGGCCTAACATTAAAAGTCAGGCAAGGCCAAGACCAGAAAGAGCCAAGATGTCCCAGTTGCTATTCATAGATGTAAAAGGTTCTGCATGTGAAGTCCTCTCCCCGGCTCAACGTGAATTCCTCTCCCCGGCTCAACGTCCGAATATAAAAGTTCACTTTCCCTTTATGTGGATATTATTATGACAATAGAGTCTATCTCACAAGGAAGAGATGGTGTTCAAGTGCAGAATCACAATAATTCAAGGAGCATAACATGAAAAGCATTCACAACTTTTAGACCGAACTGTAGTCCAGATATAAACACATGCTATTATGCCAAACAACAACAACAACAACAACAACAACAACAACAACAACAACAACAACAACAGAGAATGACTCAGAATTGCACTTACAGGCTTGACTCTCAGGCCTCTGTAATCGCTCTCTCTCATTAGCTAATTTCTGTGGACGAGAAAGAAAAATATTCACAGACTTTACTACTGTATACTAACTTGTCTCCGTTAACCATGTCTAAATATTCTACATAGTAAGAGTGAGCATGAGGGCTTCGTCGGGTCATCAATACATTCCCCTTTGAGGAAAGCCCAGTCTTAGTAACAAACATAGTAGGCACACCAGACACAGCCAGAAAAATAAGAAAATGGACAATGTGGCGAACAAACACATCGTGTTAAATCATAAACAAACGATAAGAACAGTGGAAAGAAACGAATCAATCTATGTTACTTTGTCGGACTTATCTCGGCAATGTCAACAGCACAACTAACAAAGGAGCGGTGAACAAGACAATGAGAAAAAGTAGAACCATGAAATGATTACCAGTTTGAAAATGGAAGACAACACCCTTATGCGAGATTAAAAACAACTGATATATTCGTTGTAATTCTCTAACCTCAAGGTATTCATCCTTCTCAAATTTCACTCACACACCGAATACCTAGCAAATTCTAAATTATGTAAAACGTTCCCTCGGAATTAGAACTCACAAGATCCCCTTGCACAGGACAGATGACAAACACTGGGAGTCGTGACCAGCGAGGCCAAAGCCCACAAAGATACCAAGAAATGTAAAGCGCTCTCTATCTCCTGACTATTCCAAACATGTCCTGATGCTTGCTTTCCATCAACGAAAAATCTCACCACTGCCCAGAACTTCTAGATATAGTCTATCACATACGAAATGTCTACTTCGTAATAAAACACGAGCGGAAAACGTGAAAGACGGTTCATCTCAGTGGGTTGAAGTTTTTTTTTCTGGCTACATAAGAATATGGAAGAGATACTCTGTGCAGGTATAGGCTTATATTACTAATTTTTAGTGGGACATTTTTTTTTAAAGTCCTAGTCGTTACGGTNTGTGGATATTATTATGACATTCCCTTTATGTGGATATTATTATGACATTCCCTTTATGTGGATATTATTATGACATTCCCTTTATGTGGATATTATTATGACATTCCCTTTATGTGGATATTATTATGACATTCCCTTTATGTGGATATTATTATGACATTCCCTTTATGTGGATATTATTATGACATTCCCTTTATGTGGATATTATTATGACATTCCCTGTATGTGGATATTATTATGACAATAGAGTCCATTATTATTATGACAATATAGTCTGTCTCACAAGGAAGAGATGGTGTTCAAGTGCAGAATCACAATAATTCAAGAAGCATTACATGAAAAGCATTCACAACTTTTAGACAACTGTAGTCCAGATATAAACACATGCTATTAAGCCAAACAACAACAACAACAACAACAACAACAACAACAACAACAACAACAACAACAGAGAATGACTCTGAATTGCACTCACAGGCTTGACTCTCAGGCCTCTGTAATCGCTCTCTCTCATTGGCTAATTTCTGTGGACGAGAAAAAAAAACCAGAAACTTGACTACTGTATACTAACATTTGTCTCCTTTAACTATGTCTAAAATTTTTACGCATAACTTCGAGTCTCTTCGCGGTAGGAGTGGGCGCACTAGGGTTCGTCGGTTCATCAATATATTCTTCTTTGAGAAAAGCCCAGTCTTAATAACAAACATTGTAGGTACACCAGACAAAGCCTAAAAAAATTGGGCAATGTGGCAAACAAACACATCCTGTTAAATATTTGATAAACGAAAAGAACAGTGGAAAGAAACGAATCAATCTACATTACTTTGTCGAACTAATCTCGGCGATGTCGACGGCACACAACACAGCAGTGGACAAGACAATGATAAACAAGTAGAACTATGAAATGAATACCGGTTTGGACTCGGGTGACAATTTCCGAATGTGAGATTCTACTGTTTTGAAAATTTACTCCGGAATATGAGTTCATGAGATTCCTTTGGAAAGGACAGAATGACGAACACTGGGAGTCGTTGGCCAGCGAGGCGAAAGCTAAAGAATATACCAAGAAATGTAAAGATCTCTCTATTTCCAGACTATTCCAAGCATGTCCTGAAGATAAGTTTACATCAGATCTCATCATTGTCCAGAACTTCTAGATATATCACATACGGAATGTCTACTTCGTAATAAAACTCAGGCGGAGAAGGTGGAAGAAAGTTCAGCTCACTGGGCTGAAGTTGCTTTTTTTTTTCTGGCTACATAAGAATATGGAAGAGAACTAATTTTTTAGTAAGACATTTTTTTAAAAAGTCTTTATGGTACATAATTGTATTATTCTACTAAAACAAAAAACGTTACAGTTATATTGCATATATTTACCCATTACCTCAAAGTTCTCCTAAATCCAAATGACTGTCAGAAGACCAGAATGTAATCCTGAGTCTCGCTTACTGCCCATAAAGGAAAACAGACCTATAAGTTTAATCTGTTGACCACACAGAACTTCCACTACGTCCTATCTCTTGAAGCAGAGGCCAAATATCACTGTGCTTATGTGCAACAGCTGTGCCGCTTATTCGCACTCCGGCTAAACATATTCTTCACTTAATAGCGACAGTTTTCAGAGCACCACAGTTCCCTTATCTTTGTTTATCCCCTTCTTTTTCTTTACTTCCCAAACCGTTGCTGCTAGGAGGTACGCGTATCATGCACAAGAAGTCCCAGCCTTGCGTGAACTGAAGTAAATATGAGTGCGTCAAAGCCACAAGCAATTCTAGGAGTTTTATATGAAGTCTTCTCAATGATACTACATCTGATCCAAATTTTGAGCACGTAAATCGACTTTTCCCTCTATTTCGAATCTAGACACACTAGACTATAATATGACATTTCCGCGCTTTAGCTGGTAAAGTCTCGTTTTGCTCCCCAATGAAGAAATAGTGCAGTGGAATAGATCGGTCTGTACTAAGCTCTCCTTCCTTATATTATTGTTATGACATCCACCCTGAGTCATCCACTAAAGTCCTCCTGCCCTCACCCCCTTCTGGATCTCTCTCATCCTATGAAACTCCAATACAAAGCAATGCCACTAAATACAACCTCCGCTTAATCAGGAACATTCTCCTTACTTCTTGTAAATTTGCGATTAAATGGAGCCGACTGCAGGCTATTTCCACGACGATATTGTCATAACCAGCCCAGCTACTGACCCCGCCTGTGCCAATAACAATGATAATACACAACCATAAGGACTCCCCTGTCCATAGTAACGGTGGATCTATCTGGATACGCTGGTCAATTTGTAATCTCCACTGAAAGGTCAAGAGGGGCTTGGTACTAATATAAGATGACAGGCAGATGAGCTTGTACATTATGGACGATCAGTGATACTTCTTTAGAAAAGGGGTCGGAATTCACAAAGAGTTATTGGCTTTAAAGATATTGTATCTGTTAACGTACAACATCGTATTCTATATGACCGAAGTGTGAAAGATAAACGGGTTTGTATGCAATGATTTTGATAGCCTAAAGGGGGTGTAATTCCTCAAACACTTGGAAGTTTATTAGGTGATTGAGCTTGTACATGAATTCCGATACTGTCATTAGAATTAAACTGAAATTCTGAACAGAATGATATCGTGGAATATCAGCTTACACCGTTACTCAAGAAGGACTCTACATAATGAAGTCAGGCACAGTTAGACTTGATTTGGTATTCCACTAAAGAATCGCTCTGATTCAAAGAGAATCTATAGGTCAAACATTGTTATTCCACTTCATAATCATCTTTATCTTTCTCATAATCACTGATTAAGACAGAACTAAACAGAAGCTAAATAGGAAAATGCAGAATGCAAGAGAAGAAAAAAGTGAGGCTGAAGTAAGTCTAAATAAATACATCAAACAGTATAAAAAGGAACAAAGAAGATAAAAAAAAGAGAACGAAAAAAAAAAAAACCGCCTGACCTGGGATCGAACCTGAGACGCCGCCATCATCATCATAATCATCATCATCACCACCACCATCATCATCATCATCATCATTATTATCATCATCATCATTATCATCATCATCATTATCGTCATCATCATCTTCATCTTTTGGAACACATCAAATAAAAATTTAAAAGTTTTGTCCAAGCACTTTAATATAAAATTCAAAATGGACTCACATAGTGATATAAAATAATTACACAAATTTTCGATTCTAAGAAGTGATTCTTCTTCAGGTGAAATATAATATCATCATCATCATCATCATCATCACCATTATTATAAGGTGACTCTCTTTTATTTTTCCAGTGTCCTACTGTCATATAAGTTCCAACGTGATAAAACTCCCGTAAATCCCTTACATTCCTTCTCAAGCCTGACACACATACAGAGGCAATCCGCTTCGCTTAAATGCAGTTCGCATAATAGCAACTTCTTGCAGTATCGCAACTCTCTTCGGATAACATTACCTATATATAGAAGTCCTTTGGACACCGCCTCCTTTTAAATGCAACTTTTCGTTGCATCCGACGAGTTGAAATTAAACGGAGTTGACTGTGCCATGCCTTAATGTCATGAGAGAACGCGTGTGGTCCCTTGTCACTGCCGTATCTAATACCGCCTGATAGTCATTACACCACGTTACTCGAGGGAGGTATATCTTCACGCGGATTAAGAAAATAGTCCTAATGCTAATGCTGGGCTGGGTTCCCTATACGAACTGCACTCAGACACCCTGATACACTTTGACCTTTGACCCATTTTATGGCCCGGAACTAAACTCTATGACTGGGGAGAAAGTATTGTTGTTTTTTTGTTGTTTTTTTTTTGGGGGGGGGGGNGGGGGGGGGGGGGAGGGGGGCATGAGGAAGGAAAAAAGGAGGGATGGATGTGTGTGAGGAGGAAGAAGTCTGATCCATCGTCAGAATAATCATTTATCTGATCTGTGATATTATATTTGGCGACATAGAAACGCATGTGTCACTTTTCCGGACAAACTATCACGGCTACAGACTTCACATATGACGCGAGGGTACGAAAAGATAGTCTACATTGGTCATCATGACAGGCTTCGATTCTTGTCATTTCGAATCGTCGAATTAAGAAAAATTTTTTTTTAAAAATTCCGATTCTTCTACGGCTATTGGCAATTTCGGTCCGGAAACGAATCAAAATTTAACTGGCGGATGACGTCATTAAAATTTGTGTACGCCGAAGTATTCGTCTGCGGGAATGGCAGTCATGTTATGCTGAGGCAAGAGGGATGGATGGAGAGACACACATACACACAATAAAAAGTATTCAGAGTTTAAATCTGGTCATCCTTCGGCGTCCCCATACCCCTCCCTCTCCCCCGGCTGGGGAGACACGATTATTATACAAAAACCAAAGGATCCTGTGTAAGTTCGGTCATCTCTTCCCCTTATCTTTCCCAATCCCCGGCAGAGTTGGAACCTCAGCTAGGCATACTGTAATAAAGCTATGAGGGCACGTTCATGGAACGCCCATGCATTTCACAACGAAGCCACGAAATCTGACATGCCACTGTTTTCATCTCTGCCGAGTTGCATGGCGGCCTTAATTTTTTTTTCTTTTTCTTTATTTTTTTCTATTCAGAGATGTTATATAATATACGAATTAAAAAATTAATTCTTCCCATAACGTTTCGTGTAACCGCCAGTTGTTGTTTTAAATTTACTGGGGGAAAAAAAAGGCGCGTTGTTTCCTTGGTCAGAGGTCACGGGTGAAAGAGTGCGCCATAATTTGTTGCCTGTCGCCAGAAGGCAAATAGAAATTCACTGTTCAAACATGACAACCCCATTCAAAGAATGGGTATTGTTACTAGTTTATTCATATTAAATTATGTCTATATATTAGCTATGTCAGATCGGTGCTTTGGGCTGTCCCATTACCTTTGTATTTTTAAGTATTTTTCCCTTTATACCAAAGCTGTCATCTGAGTTGTTGTTGGTTTGTTTTTATACACAAACGGGTAAAACTTGTTGCTGAAAGTTGCTGAGATGTAAAGAACAAAAAAAAAAAAAGATGCTTTCAGCGGAGTTTGTGCACGATGTTATTTATGACTACTGTCAATTATTTTCATAGATATTGCTGTATATGGCTGTATTTAATCCTGTAGCAGAAACGGCAGCTGGAGTAATAGATAATGATGGTGTTGGCACTGGTGATTATGGTAGTAGTAGTAGTAGTAATAGTAGTCCAAAGTAGTCATTAAAGCTGATGTAGTGGTACACCAATAGTAATGGTGGTAGCAAAAATGATTTACACTAGAGTAGAAGTAGTAGCAGTAGTAGTAGTAGTATAAGTTGTAGCGACAGCAGCAGTAGTAGTAGCAGAAAGAGTAGTGGTAGTGGCGATAACAGTAGCAGAAGTAGTGGTAATAGTAGTAGCAGCAGCAGAAAGAGCAGCTAGCAACAGTAGCAATCGCAGTACTCACAACAGTAGTAGCATTTTGTGATACGGCTGCACAAGAGCTACATAACTTGAATTAAACATAAAGTGACGTTAGAGCAACAACAGCAATAATAGTTGTTGCAGTAGTGGTAGTATTAGCAATGGTAATAGCAGTAATAGTATTGGCAGTAGTAGTAGTAATCGCAGTAGCAGTAGCAGTCGGCGGTTACAGCAGCTAATAACAGTGGTAGCAACAGTAGTAGCAATAGAAGTAACACTTTTATAGTGGTAATGTAATGTAATGTTAACGGCAGTTATCCATTATAGCGATAACATTAAAAAAAAATGTTAGCATCAGTTATCCTGGCTTGTCTGTCTCCCTCTCTCTCTCTCTCTCTCTCTCTCTCTCTCTCTCTCTCTCTCTCTCTCTCTCTCTCTTTTTTCGGTTTCATCCTTCTATTATGACTATTTGTCTGTGTGTGTGTCTTTAAATCCTTCAGTCTATTTATCTAGCTGTCTAATAATAAAGGCATTTTCGCGTGTGCCGTGGACGCAGTGGAATAAATATTGAAATGATTAAAGATCATACTATACGTGTCGTAAAAATAATTCTGTGGCCCTATGCATGAACCTGATCAGGTATACTTTCGTGAAATTTAAGATAAATGCCTCAGAACATGAACATAATATTAATAAGAATATAAAACAAACAGCCAAGAATACGAAATTAAAACAACAAGACAATACACTCCCAAGAATTTACTAAATCACAAAAATTAAAGGATGATAGATGCGTTGATTATCTATTTTCGTTCTTGTTCTTGTTCAATAACATAGTTGTTTTTTTTTAAATCATGTGAGTTATCAGGTTCATAAAGGAGGCCATAGAATTATCATTTTTTAATACAGTTGTTTAACTCCCTTGCCTGGCACTGGGACTGAATTATTTACTTTCGTCATTATAGCGAATTACTTCCCTTCAACACGATCTTCAGCTTGGATAATCTCAAGTTTAACCTTCCTTAGCTTACCCCCCCCCCCTTTTTCTCCCCTCCCCTCTCCCATTTCTGACATACCAGATGTTTGGTTTAGGATAAGTGTTGTATTAAGATTACATAGTGGTGCAAATCTGCCACTGCTCCTGTCATAGCCAGGGTCAAGTGCGGGAGATTGGATTGGCTCCGACTGTCTCTCAGATTTGGAGAGTTCGGTATTTTTTCCAATACAAATATCGTATTTGGACAGAGAGAGAGTCTCGGTAGGGGGGAAAGGAATAAGTAGATATGAGATTGTGGAGATCAGTAGGAGAGAGAGAGAGGGAGAGAGAGAGAGGTTGGGGAGGGGGAGAGAAAGAGAAAGACGAGAATGTGGACATGAGTAGGAGGAGAAAGAGAGATAAAGAGAGAGGGAGGTTGTGGGGGGTGGGGGAGAGGAAGAGAGAGAGAGGATGAGATTGTGGACNAGGAGGAGAAAGAGAGAGAGAGAGAGAGGGAGGTTGGGGGGGAGAGGAAGAGGGAGAGGAAGATGAAATTGTGGACATGAGTAGGAGGAGAAAGAGAGAGAGAGAGAGAGGGAGGTGGGGGGGGAGAGGAAGAGGGAGAGGAAGATGAAATTGTGGACATGAGTAGGAGGAGAAAGAGAGAGAGAGAGAAAGAAGATAGTAAGGCAGGTAGAGTGAGAAAGGATAGTGTAGTTTAAGTAAACCGTAAGAGTCAAGGTCTAACTGAGTTGACGGAGGTGTGATACTAATTCGCACGAACAGGCAAACACGGAGACACAAGACATACAGACAAATAACCACTCAGGTAGACAAGATATACTAGCAGGCATGCACACAGACAGGCGGTTGACAGCAGATAACACGGACAGTTACAAATTTGAAATCATTTTACAATCTTCATCGTTCTTATTCTCCCTTTCTGTTGCCACCTCTCAAATTTGTTAGACAACCAACTTCCCCTTCCCTCTCTCCCCTCACCCCTGCCTTTTTCAAGTCCCATCCAGTCAGAAGCTATCCTTGAACCAAACATGGAAGTGTCTTTTAAAAAAAAATATAGCTCTACAACATGATATAGATCTACATCCCTTATAAATGTTTCATAGAAAAATAAAGACTTACTTTTTTGGGATAAGTTCGCCTTGAAGTATAGTTCCCGCTATAACGATCTGAACCTCCAAGAGACGTCCGGTTACTGTAAATTACAGGTCTGTGAGTGAAAAGGGACTCCCCCATGGCCCAAAGAAAGACCTCATCTTAGTAAAGGTTCCACACGAGAGTTGTAAAACGGAACACAAGTTTAGGTTGCTGTTCTAAAAATTGTCTAAATTTCCAATATCAAATTAAGAATGGTTTATGAAATCCAAACGCAGAAGCTTTCCGTTTCAGAATAATTCAAACGTAGATTTCACGAATGGTATTTTCTCAGTTTAAGACTTTCGAAAAGTTTTCTACAAATAATATCTACACTTTGGATGAAACAAAACTTGTCTGATAACAGGAATCTAGAACAGTCTTCTGTTTATAATGGCAAAACTGAAAGTCCCTCACTACATGATAAAACACAAACAAGTTCAGTTCAAGGTATCAGAAGATAAGCACGTCTAGAGATTTTAATCCGTGTTCCGAACATGACAGACGTCAAATTTTCAAGATGGCGGACTCTCGATCTGCCTGAGCCGAGACGTTTAGAAGAAGCTTGCTCATGTCTTGGAGCCACTTTCACGTCAACATTGTTATTGATACACATCTATTGACGACAGCACTCGCATGATAAATACATTCATAGATCTTCTTCTTTGACACCAGCCAAATATTTCTGGGACGGGTCCGTTACTAGTCCGAATCAACAAGTCTCTATAAAAGTGTATTGACTAAACATGGTGATCTATCTGCTGCGTGCGTCAAAGTTCACGCTCTGTTTGGAAGCACAAACACCAAAGGAGCTGAGACTTGTGTGTCGGACTAGGAACTGGCAAACACAGCAACGTCGCTATGGCGATTATTCAGTGCTAGACAAATCTCGCTTACAGAGTCCTTTCTATGCTTTCTTTTGACAGGGAAGAATAAACGGGTGGCTTTTCAATTTCCGATACCCCCCTTCAGTTCTTGATCTCAACTATACATGCCTCCTCAACCGTGTCGCGGTTCTGCGCTCCAGAAGAAAAGGGTGTATTTAAAACAGTTTATTTAGCACAGGAGATCGAAGGAGAACACTTTTTCTCTCTCTTAATACAGCAGATCTTGCCTAGTATCAAACGTTGGCTATGATCACACATTGTTCAGATACTGGTAAAAATCAATAATTCATCATCGATTGATATAGGCCACATGGTGTTCTGTTTGATTTCGGATAGTTGTGTTTGTTTTGCTGTATTGTACACTTTTAATAAACTTGAGATCCTTTGCATATTTTATGCAGAACCTATCGAGCGCTGAGTCCAAAAACCTTGTATTCCTTCTCTTCAAATAGATAAGGTGTCCTTTATCTTGTGGACTTCGAAATCACGAGAAAACATTATTAACTTTCATCTGTTATGCTCGAAAGTAAAGTGCCTCTACTTCTGGAAAATCCAGCATAAGAACGGTTTCTTTTCTTTTCTTTTAACTTGAAGGCACAATACAAAAAAAACACTTTTTTCCCCCGCGTCTCCTGTTAAAGTGGATCAACTGGATTAGGCGGCCGATTGTTCCAGTCCCACAATGGACTATTCAGGAATAATGGTTACCCTGCACCTTGTTCTAGAAAGATCTGTAGATGATCGAGTTATCAGGAATTTGTCGTACTGATTTGACAGATTCTCAGCTGTCCAGGTTTGAACTGAGGGGCTACGTCTCTTTGTGCCTAAATGCCGTACAAAGAGCTCTCTAATATTCGTGGCCCCTCTGCTACCTCAGAACCCGCGTAATCTCAGTTTCTAAGCAGTCGCACCTTTTCCTAAAGCACATGACCAAACATTGTATTTTCTGCTAGATTTAATAGAGAGTCGTAGTTCCTGATCATATTCAAATTCAGATCTTTACTTTGTAGTGTAACAATCGTTACAAAATATGGATAGACAGCTACCACTGGACACAACAGCAGACAAATGGATAGACAATATTAATCAGACATAATAAACGAGCAGATAAAATGACAACCGGGTAGACATGTTAACATTCTAATAGGAGAAATATTTAGGCCTGTAGAGATGAAAATGCAGTCTAGTATAGCTGCAGACAAACTGATCATAACAGCTTTCTCCCCGGAGTTGCCTTTAAACTGAATCCACCAGTGTTGCTGAAAGTATGAGTATTTCTTTGGGAAAGGAGGAGGAGAGGAGCGTAGACCGCAGAGGACAGAAGATGTTCTTGGCACCACTTGAAGCATTCACCATTCCCAATATTCTTGCCCTCGATTAACGCTCAATAAAGAACATGGAGGTCATCTGATCCTACTGTATGTCTCACGGAACAATGCATGACTATGACGCTACCATTCATAGGTATACGTGTGGCCATTGGCACCAATACACTGAATTACTTTTGTATGATACCTGCCATGTGTAAGTGACATCAAGTGGATCCTTATCATGAAATCACATTCTCACTTTTCACTGGTAATGAGGCATGTCAGAATTAGGATTGATATTGAGTGGCTATAGTATGATCGAGCTAATCATAATGTTCTTCTGAAACGACTTTTTTTTTCTTGTATTGTGGCTTTTTGCCAGTGGCATTTAAAAGCAAACAAGCTGAAGCTTGTAAAAATTATTAAAGGAGAAAACGACGCCATCATAGTCTTTGATTGAGATCCGCCATTTTTTGGGGCCCAGAAACTGAAAGCAAATACCACAACGTCATTCAATGTACACTCATGTATGAATGCCCAGGGGAACCCAGTGGTACTCACCAAAAGTATCAAACACACAAGGAAAGTAATAAGTTTCTAATCCTTAGTGAGTTCGGCCTTAATAGAGCAAAGAGTTAAGTGAGCAAAGTATCAAACACACTGGAATGTAATACGTTTCTAATCCTTAGTGAACCCGGATTTAACAGAGCAAAGAGTTAACCATTCCTGCATACACACCGGAAGTGCATAATAAGTAAGATAATGATATTCCATGAATTTCATTTTTAGGTGCTATGTCCGCTTACTTATTGAGTTTATCTTGGAAACATCTTCGAAATGAAAGGTTGCCGTTTCGTCATGAGTAAGTTAAATCGTCCTTGCCGTTTCCAGTCTCGCTGCCTTCCCCCTTTTCACCCCCTGGACTGAATTCACCTATCAACCATGTTTGTCTTATTCATAGAATGGGGAATTAGTATTGAATTCATGTATATACAAAAACATGTTTTGTACACAAACGGAAATATAAATGTCAAATGTCCAATTAATGTCACACGAATGGGCAAGCAGATGGATGGACAAAGTGAAGAACAAATATGAAAAGATAGATAAATAGACAGGGAAGCAAAGAAAAATAACGACAAAGGAGAGAGAGAGGGGGGTAGGGGAGAGAGAGAGAGAGAGAAAATAAGAGAGAGTGAGAGAAAAAAGACAAAGAGGCTGAACAAGCAGTAGATGAGTAGACAGAAAGACAGAGATAAACAGGCAGACAAATAAACAGATAGATAGACGAACACAGATAGAGAGGAGGAATAAATCTTACGATAGATATGATTTTGTGAGTGGGAGAAAATATGTTCATTATTATGGAGTACTATCAAAGTCCAAAATAGACTGGAACAATGATAAATCTGGACCTGTGAAATGCATACTTAATGACGAGATAAACTTGTCAGTGAACTTTCACTGTAGGCACGTATGCAGGTAGGCTGGCAGGCAGAGGGTTGGCAGAGAGACAGGCAGACAGGCAGGCAGGCAGGCGGGCAGACAGGCAGGCGGGCGGGCAGGCAGGCAGGCAGGCAGATAGATAGATAGATAGATAGATAGATAGATAGATAGATAGATAGATAGATAGATAGATAGATAGATAGATAGATAGATAGATAGATAGATAGATACTTGTTACATAAGGCACTTAATGCCTCAAATCAAGTACTTCAACATTATCAACCCAATAACACTTACCTCTACATGATGAATTAACCATGCAACAGTTCACAGAAACAGCAGTGCCTCTCAAATCTATAACAACTACAACTGTCAAAATGTTTGCCTGCCAATTTCCAAACTCAGAATAATGTTCCTACACCGCCATCTTGTTTGTGCACAGGACTAACCAAATTGGCTTCCAGGGACTTGCTCGGTATTATCTTTTTTATCTACGACAGTGAAATAGAAACAAGTTTACACTACCAAACTCTTTCTAATACTAAGTTACTGTTTCTTTCAACGGAAGCATTTCAAAAGTAAACAAAAATTATCTTCACTTTATAGTGTCAATCACTCAAAGACAATCTTGAAGTTTCCGTCTCTCGAAATGATAAGCTTTTTTTTTCCACCCCCCTTCTCGATTGCCTAGTTCCTGTCAAAATGGCGGCCCAGTTCCCGTGGTGCAGCAGAGGACGCAGCACGACGAAGAATCTCTCCCTAGGTTACGTGATATGAATGGGCCAGGGGTTACCAGACTGTGCCACGAGGAACCCTCGTAAGTTAAGTGAGACCCGCCCATCGATTAGATCCCCAACTAACTTTAGAGAGATCATTTCTGAGGTAACCTTCTAAACCTGTCCCGGCCATTTCATGACGGCGAATGTTTTATGGGGCTTGCTGCCGGAAAGAATCTGGGGTTCTCAGCGTCAGACACTCTGAGAATCCTTGCAAATATGGTAATAATATAGCACACACGGGGATTAAAAGACGTGAAAGAGGGTAGGATACTGGAAAAGGGGAGGGAGAGGGTGGATTGACTTGATCTTTTAGATTTGAATTGTTGTCAGCATTAGGAATACAAGATTCCTAAGAGGGAAAGGCGCATGAACTGCAGTTTCTTAAACAATCGATGTGCACTGTTGCTTGTACCTCATGTGTCAAATTGTGAACTCTGACCCCTTCTTTGGGAGGCATAGCGGGGAACAAGAGGGGAGGGGAGAGTTACCCTAAGAACATGGCACTAGCAAAGAGCATTGTATCTCTTCCATGGCATTCGTCATCAGTTACGTTAATTTCCATTGTGTCCATTATAAACACATAATTATAGATAATACAACTGATAGAAAACAAAAACAAAAACAAAAACAAAATACATCATCATATTTTTCTGACACTGAAGAGCGGCAAATGGTGCAGATCTGGATGTAAAAACTGAATGCTCTTTTGCCAGTGATAACTCAAGGGGGGGAAAAAAAAGACCCCTCGCCTTAATTTCTCTCAAACTTTTAGGCTGACTTCTCTGTATCGAAAGTTTAAAAAAAAAAAAGTTGCCTGGATACGAGACTAGGGCATCTCAACAGTATTATTGTTATTTGGCTCACAAAAGTTTATATCTTCCATTCAAATCTATGTCTTTGTTATGAGTCATAAATACACACCGGAATAGGCGGTGACTCCAGTAGTACCGCATCTCTTTAAATGGGAAATATTATGGCTCCAACCAAAATTCAACCTTTGAGTAAGTTAAAAATCTGAAAGAGTAAAGAAGAAACGGGACAAGCTTTGCACCTCTCCCACCCTTAAAAGAGAGGCATTCCTTTTACTGCTTCAGTTCGCCCCACTTAATTTTAATCCTATTTATCGCAACATTTTTAACAGGAGAAAAAAAATGAGAATTTCCATATACAAATCCAAAATTAAAACATTAAAAGAAAAGAAAAAAAAACTTTATCGTACCACTGCTTATTCAGACCGTTTCTTCGTTTTCGAGTACTTGCAACTAAAGGGAACTGATCGCATCGTCCTGTATAATGTTATCTATTCTGCTGATACTATCTCCTACTACCCGGCCATCTCAATTCAACTAACTTGAAATCCTCAAAGCCCTCCAAATGAAAATCGATAATCTAAACCATGAAATCAATCAAACGGAACTTTTATAAAAGAAGACAGGTCCCACAATTTGCTGTGTGCACCACACCAAGCCGAAATCGAATTCTTTTCATAAAAATCTTCAATAGAGAGATCCCATTTCTTTAGTACCTTCGTTAAATCTGTGGCAAGCTTCGATTTTTGCCCGCATTGTTTGTCTTCCCCTTCTGAGTTGCTTCATAAAGGCGCATGAGATTAATATTCAGAAATGTCGAAAGTCAGTGACACTGTGAGAAACTGAAAGGCGAATGTCATTAAAATTATATTAGGGAGTGGAGAGGCTTTGTGTTGTCAGCAAGGAGTTTAGCCAACTGAATGTCTATATATTTTGACTGGTTTGACTCTGTTTTTTTTTTTTAAGGTTTATACCAACTAACTTGCTCAGAGTTTTGTGTCGCGATTTGTAAAAATAACACAGCTTAAATATATTATTGAACCAATACCAGCAACATTCTGACAGTTATTTTCAGGGTCACCTAATAGTCCAAAATAAGTAAAAAGACAGTTATAACCATTCTTATCGCACGCCAAACTGGCAAATAGTTATAACAGATATTCTTTCTCTCAGTCCCTCTCTCTCGCACACCTACGTACCCAGATCAAACACAGACAGTCAGACACACAATCGCACACAGATCTAATGCGATACACATAGACAGACAGACAGACAGACAGATAGACAGACAGACAGACAGACAGACAGACAGACAGATAGATAGATAGATAGATAGATAGATAGATAGATAGATAGATAGATAGATAGATAGATAGATAGATAGATACGCACACGAGCAAGCACAAGTTCGTTCTCTCTCTCTGTCTCTCTCTCTCTCTATCTCTCTCTCTCTTTTTCTCTTTTTTTTATGTCTCAAATGAACAATTATTTGTCTGTGAAACTCTTTCTTTCTCGTCTCACTCTCATTTGGACGTTGCAACTTTCACGTTGTAAATATAAAGCCTCACTCTCATTTACCCCTCCACATTTCTCTCTCTCTCTCTTTCTCTCTCTCTCTCTCTCTGGCTTTCTTTCGTTTCCTTTCACTACGCCCTAATGCGACACACAAAAGAGAACAATATAATTTGTTATCTGTGGTCCAGGCGGTCTGCAAGCCAGTGTTCGCTAGAAGCTAAACGTCCCACCCTGTGTCTGAAATATCAAATGAAATCCGCACTGCTGTCATTCACATTTTTATGCCAATCTGTAAACGCTCGTCAAGTGACAAAGAGAACACAGATTTAGCGTCACGCGAGAGAGATAAATCTAATGCAGGACTGTCCATTATGGTGTTATCGTGGTATTCGCCATATCACACCTTCTTGAAAGCAATTTTNGGGCGTGGTTGGGAGTGGGAAGCTAGTATTAGATGGAGTTTCACATAGACGAAGACATTCACATCGACATTACAGACTTCTGTTATCCGAAAAAAGCAAAGTTGCATTTAGACAGAATCAATTGTATTAGGAGCCATAATGTAACTTCTCATGGTTAGTGATATTAAGAGCAGTGCGGAAAAGATGCTGTTTCACTCTGCTGCAAGCCATTTGCACGTTTGTTTAATAATCTTTATCATTATAATATTCTTAAACGGTTGTCACTTATGGCGAGAGGACAGCCCAAATCACACTGAACTTTCTATTTTTTTTTAAGGCTAACGACAGTCAAATTAATGAATTTGTGCAATTTTGAAATTAAGGTATTTTTTGTGAGGATAAGGAAGGGCGGAGTAGGGAAGGTGGGAAAAGTGGACGATACATATATATATAAGCCAACTCAGAGTGTAGTATTTTATCTTTCTAGCTTTCATCTTTCCGTCCAACCCATAGAACTCTTCATCTATTCTAAAAAAAATTCTAAAATCCTCTACATCTACCCTATTTGAACCGGAAATTTCTGTCCTAAACAACTCTTCATCTATTCTTCCC
>JAWQUT010000371.1:355054-370106 GCA_033807755.1 Ellobium chinense | reverse complement strand
CCTTCCTTCCTTCCTTCCTTCCTTCCTTCCTTCCTTCCTTTCTTCCTTCCTTTCTTTCTTTCTTTCTTTCTGTCTGTCTCTCTCTCTCCCTCTTTCTTTCTTTCTTTCTTTCTTTCTTACTTTCTTCTTTCTTTTTGTCTGTCTGTCTGTCTGTCTTTTTCTTCCTTCCTTTCTTTTTTCCTTTTTGCTTATTCCTTTCTTTCTGTCTTTCTGTCTTCCTTTCTTTCTTTTCTTTATTTCTTTTCTTTCCATTTCTTTTCTTTTCGTTCGAGTTCTTTCTTTCTTTCTTTTTTTTTCTTTCTTTCTTTTTCTTTCTTGATATCTCTCCTTTCTTTCTCACCTCATTTTGCCTTGGCATTCCATTCCGGCCAGCTCAAATAAGAAAGAGTCTATTCTGATACTGGGCATTGTGTTGTTCGGCCCTACTGGCTCCTATCTGCCCTTTCCCTCTCTCCCTCCCCTCCCCCCCTCCAAACTCCCCTACACAGCCTGGCCTCATGCATTTGCACTGCGCTGCTCTGTTCTGTTCATTGGCACCTTTTCTCTCATCTGAAATGAGCCATGTCTGAAAATAATTGAAAAAATACAGTAGATTCCGCGTACTCGTAAATTCGCTTAAAGCGCAATATCTCCAAGAAAACATGACATTCTCTTATCAGACGAAGATCGACAAAGAGCAGCATTTATTAATCACAACGTTAGCATAATCGCACCTTTTTCTTTTACACGTGCTCATGGAATTGCGATAAAGAGAAATCCATTACACCGTTTCCGGAAAGGTCATGGCTATCGTTACAAAAGACCTCCGGAGAGAAAGGATTTAACCCTATTTACACGGAACAAGCGAGCCGGTCTTCGGAGTGGACACGTAGAGCGAAGCCAGCCACGGCAATATGAGAACGGCACATTCAATTGGATACAATCTATGCCTAGATTTGTCCAGATCTAGATCTACGATTATTATGTGTGACAAACTTCAAACATAGGTGTAATACAAGGTTGAAACGGAGCACTACGTAATAGAAATCAAGTAGGATAAAGTGGAAAGTGCTCAAGAAGACAAATGCAGAGAGAAAATGAAAGAAGGAAAGAAAGTGATGTGGTGGGAATCAAACCCGCGACCTCTGCGTCGGCACCCATCGCCTTGCCGTCAGTTCGGAATCAGGTAGACGTCTATTAATACACGACCACGCCGCCACTAAAAAAAGTGGCTCAGTGGCCGGGGTCTTTCCCGAAGCCGAAAGAAGACTAGCAGTCATAGCGCTAGCACAAGACTCACACACACCACAAGCTTCCCCGCTCAATCAAACACAACACCTACACACCTCAATGCTTTCAAGCCTCAGTTCTCATTATCTAGTAATATCGGAATCTCCTTACTGATCATTGACTTTCTTTCTGGGAACTTTTAAAATGCCTTTGTATGGACTGGTTTTAGTACATATTTACTGTAGTGGACAACGACTCGGTCGCACGCGCGTTTTTAGAAGTGCACAGTACAGCGCTAAGCGCAGAGTTACTAATCTATATTATAAGACTGGATCGGGGGCGTGGCACGCTCCCTTCCTAACTCATAACCTTCAAAACCGCTGTTTGTAAAATTCGGCTGAAAACGTCAACATGTACAATATCCGATACAGAATGTTTAGCATCACTGTCTGCTCACGGAAATTGCAAGATTTGATTAATCAGTTTACAAAGTTTGTGCCGCATTTTTCTCTTTGTCTTTGTTTCCGGCATTCATTCTGCCATTTCGTCGACTCCAAATAAAACTTTAAAATTTCGTACCGGAAAGACATTGCGTTTCGTTTGCCACTGGAAATTTGAACGCACACGCCGACACCAGTTCGAAGATCCAAATCGATTCAAAACTCACAATTCACAACGTGTTTTAAAGCGGTAAGTATGTGAACTTTCTGTTATCTATATTATAAGACTGGATCGGGGGAGTGGGACGCTAAATTCGTACGCGATAAACTCATAACCTACTACACGTAACATTCGGGTCCAAAATCGGTAACCTGTATGAAATTCGACAAAATAGATTTAGCGTCAGTGTGTGCTCACAAAGGGCGCAAGATTCCATTAGTTATGTACGGGCTTCGCTCAGTTTCATCGTTTTTAAAGGATGAGGTTGAAATTTCGAAATCTGCTTTCCATTCATTGATGACGCTTTGCTATGTGAAGTCGTCCAGCACCATATCAGCGGGTAAACCCGTAAACTTAGCCATCCAGTAGTACCACGTTTACTATATTGCTACTTCTACATCAGAGTAATATAGCAAGGCTCTCCATGTAGCAGATTATCCTATTTTTGTCATCCAACGTCCCATTCATAGAATGGGTATCTATGCTAGTATGAAATAAGAAGAAAGAGAGGCTAGCGAAATTATAGTGGTGATTCGAATAACCGATTTAACGGTATACATTGAGATCTGGTCCAAGTTATATTATAGGTATACATTTATTGAATTATTTCCCTTCGAAATTTTCTCCTGTGGCAGATGAGGTTGCAACCAAGGAACATCTGCTGGTGTCTTAAGACAAAATAAAAGCTGGAAGAACCGAATTCAGGCAAAAGCATTTCGTCCTCTTTAAAACACCACCACCAACATCAACACCACCACCACCACCACCACACCACAACCACCACCACCAACAACAACAACAATAATAACAGCAGCAGCAACAACAACAACAACAACAACAAAACAACAACCACAACCACAACAATAACAAGAGCAGCACCACCACCAACAACAGCAACAACAATAGACAATGTCGTCGACTTAAATTATAGAATAGAGAAGACTGTTACATAGGAGGGAAGAAGAAAAAGAAAAGCCTGTCATTTTGGTCTTGGATGGAAGAGAACGATAAGTATCAGTACTATTTAAAAACACAGCAATCAAACAGGCTAGAAATACAAATACTATACGAACTATACCCTTACGCACATTCCACATTTGTCGAAGTCATTTTTTTTTTTTNGGGGGGGGGGTCATGATTTGAGTTATTTATACTACTATCTTCCTTTTATCTTCTTTTTTTTCCACTGAAAACAATGTGGACTTCTAACATGTTATTATATCCCAACTTTACAAGCTAAACCACATCTGCTTCATTGTTTTGATTTGAGCAACAGGTTGAGAGAGCTCAATGTCTCAAAACCTCAAAAAAGACTTAGGAGAATATGTGGAACGAGCATGACGATACTGCTAATCATTGTATTAAACTAGTTCATAACTTTGTGTTGTTCTCTCAGACACACTGCATGAACAATAACGTCAGGACTTTATGGAGAATATTATGTGCAGGCTTGACGGTGGGGCTCGTGAATTGTTCTCAGAAAAAGAAGAGTGTCAAGTCTTAAATTTGTGGGTTCGAATCATTTGCCGGGCGGTCCACAATGTGGTGTAACTGGGAAAGACACTTTACCTCCACTTCTCCAGTCAACTCAGGTATGAATGAGTGCCTGGCAATCGAGCCAGGGAGACCAGGGCGCTGTGCTGCGACAACTTGTAATGACTTTGTAATGGATTTTGTTTATGACATGTTAATAATGTTTCATGCATTATGTGATGTATATATCATATGTATATATGTATATGTATGTATCATGAATGAAATGTGTTATACTGTATGACATTGTAAAGAGAATTCCCTACGGGGGCAAATACAAGTGAATGTTCACTTTTATCTCTATCTTTGATATTAAATTACTGGATTCTACTCCAAAAGTAAAGGGACCAGAACGCACAGCAAAATGAGAACTGAATATTCCTTAAAGAGTTCAAATACAAGTGGATTTTATGTTTTATCTCTATCTTTGATATTAAATTATTAAATTATACTTCAAAATTAAAGGGACACCAATCAGAACGCACACCAAAATAAGCAACTGAATATCCCTTCAAGAGTTGCCTATCTCTCCGGGACTCGCTGTTGGCTTTTTCCTCAAACACTTTCGAACAAACTTTGCACTAGAGATAGAATTTAGGCGGTGAATCTATAGGCTACAGGGTCGCGTCTATACAAACAGTAGAATACATAATGTCTTTGAGAAGATCGATATTTCTATTAGAGCAAAAAGCTGTAGTCAAGGAATGACAAACACGTATAGAAAAACGGTAGAGTCAATGTTTACATAGATCATAAACTAAACATAGCAATGCCATATACTGTCGACTCCGCTTAATTGCAACTTCTTAGGGGCTTGGCAAAAGTTGAGATTTTAAAAACAGTTTTGATTATCCACCTGTTATCAGATTTATTTTTAAAAAATCAGGATTTTGGTACTCGAAAAATGCGTGAGGTTGCAAGTAAGTGAAGTGCCGTTAAGCGGAGCCGATCTTATTTACTGAACGGTTGGTTACCGTTTGAGAATGGGATATAAAACGATTGAAGTATTGGGAGCAAAATACACACCGTTTAAGGCCATGTAATTCAGTGCACCTCTGGTTTCAAAGAACGTTTAACTTGTTAAAACTGTTCTAAAATCTTTTCAATATGTGGGGTGACGGAGTCTAATAGACTGACTGTATATATACTAGCAACACAATTCCAGAGCGAGAATGTTGTTGTTTTTTTTTGGTCACAGAACAATACGGACGTCGTCTTCCCTTTAGGTATGAAGATGCCAATAGCATACGGCATAACAGTATGCATTTTTAAATATAGTTCCTATAAAATCAGAAAACTGGCCATGGGGATAGGGGGAAGGGACTGTATTGGAAATTCAAAGGCTTAGATAGGTGCAAATAGATTTGTAGATTCAGAATATGTGAGGTTTAGCCATTCAGGTACAAACTCTGTGGTTGTTGCTAGGTGGGTAAGGTTACCCTGTTTACTAAGTGGAAAGGCCTAAAATATTAGATAGCCTGCTTAACTGCCTAAGTTCTCAAAATCTAACTGGTTTAGGGGCATCTTTCTTGGTGTCAAAATTTGAAAGAAAAGCCAAACAACATGTATGGAAAGTATTTGGGCTTGGGAACCATGGATAAGTTAATGAGAGGTGTAAAACCTTTTATAGCCAACAGTGAAAAAAACACATTGGCATCTTCATATCTACAGTTTTCAAGGCATTCCTGATTGGGAGAAGATTCGCCAAGCCATCAGGACTTAGACCTGCTACTACTGTTTAATCGAATACACAAGCAATTCCTTATCAACCGCAAACAACAGTGACATAAAAAGGAGGTGATATTTATACCTTTTAAAGCTTCTCTCATAAAGTAATAAACAAAAAACAGTTCGTCCTTTGAACTTTTTTTTTTTAGGTAGGGGTATTGTAGGTGGAAATTGTTGTAAAAGAAGTTGTAATCAATTGCCTTACGTCACAAGACTGAAGAAGCCATTTTTTTTGGTTTGTTTTGTTTTCAATCTACTCTTTTTGAGCACTACAACGCATAATGATAATAATAAAAGTTTCTCTTTAAAGTTTTTGTATGGGGAGGTGAGGGATAAAGAGGGCAAGACTGGAATTTGTAGTCAAAAAAAAGGAAAGGGTGTGGGAGAAGGACATGAAAACGAGATGATACAATTCTGCAACCCAGATAATCTCTATGAATTAAAAATACATTGGCGAGAGGAGATAATTTATGATGACATGGGGAGACAATAAGCAAACATGGGGAAGGATTTCCATATGTGGTAACTCCTACAACTATGGTCAGTATCTAATTCCGAATAACGTACTAATACAACCCTAACCCTAATCCTACCCTCCCCCCCACCCCCTAACCCTACCCTTAACCCTAACACTAATGCCCATCGAGACAGGAGCATCAGTCGAAGTAACTCGTATCGCCAGTTACCACATAGTGAAATCCTCCCAAACATGAAACTGGATAATCTGACTTACGCCCTTTCGAAACACGACAACAAGTTCTTTTTCACTCACTGATCAATGCAAAATAAATAACTAAACGAAATTGCCTACAACAGAAAGCTGCAATCAGTCTACAACGTTTTCCACAGCCATTTCAGCACTAGACTAATGACAAGACAGAGGTGTCAACAACAAGAATAGGTTACACGCTTCTTTTGCTGCTGTTGCTGATGTTATCGGCTAAAGCAAAGATGGATAGAAACAGAAAAAAACAGAAATGAGAACAATAAATGATTCCTTTTTCTCTCTCCTCTCAGCGACCCTAAACCTTCCAAACGTGTACCACACATTCAGCAGTTTCGCGTATACGAAGTGAAACAAAAAAAAAAAAAAGCCTTTTTAATCCACTTGAATCTAAACAGTGACACATTATGTAAACATGCTTTATCTGTTCAATACAGCTTTATGTTTGCCATTCTTCTCTCTCCACTTCGCCAATACTTTCTACTTAAGACAAAGACATAAACTTCGGACTAAATATGTAGCCTACTTGTGCTGAGACCCTGAACCATCAATGCAGACTAACGAAAAAAAAATTATAATAACTTTGAACAATTCAGATTGGATTAATGGCATCGATAAGCTGTTGTATGTAAAACAAGAATATGACATCTTGCTAGTTTTTCCCTCTATGGTCGTATTGTAAGTGGCATAGGGAAGCATTCGCTTCATATTTCTTTCAGCCCACCCATGTGTAAAATGAGTACCTGGCTATGGGCAGTGAAAGATAATGTCAGAATGCTTGTTATTGGCGTCTGTAGATAAAAGCCACATTGAACAGAGTTGAGAATGTCCGTGAATGATCTGGGCTCCTGCTGCTGGGGGTAATAGTAAAGTGAAGTTTCGTAAGCGGGCAGTGCCTAGACACGAGACTTATAAAACTGAATATCATTATTATTACTATTAGTTCTATTGTTATTATTATTTATTATTATACTATTAGTACTATTATTATTATTATTATTTATTATTACTATTAGTACTATTGTTATATTATTTATTATTATTACTATTAGTACTATTGTTATTATTATTTATTATTATTACTATTAGTACTATTGTTATTATTATTTATTGTTATCATCATATTGTTGTAATAGTTTTTATCATTATTCATGTAGTTGTATCAAGACAGCAAATATGTCGACCACTGTATTTTGGTTCCAAACAATTTTTGAAACCTTTAAGCTGAAGTAGAAATCACGTGTAAGAAAGTTGAACCGACTTGAAATTCAGGAAAATCAAAACATCGTAATGCGGCTCAATGTGCTGAAAAATGGTTAAAATATATCTGAACATCTTCAAAGTTTGTAATGACATTTCGTAATATTGGTAAGGANGAAGATAAAAGAGCGAACAGGAGATGAAGGAATAGATGCAGAGAAGAAATAGTGTAATGGGGTAAAAACAGGAAGATAATGGGGATAGAGAAATTGCAGAGAGAAACGAAGAGGGTTTTGACAAGGCAGGGAAAGAGATAAAGAGAGAGAAAGCGAGAGAGAGGTGAGGTGAGAGAGGAATAAAAGAAATAGAGACAAATAAAGATAAGAAGAAATAAGACCCCAAAACAGGAGAGGAACGGGGATAAACTCAAGAAAAAGACGAAGACAATTAGAATAAGGGAGGCAGAGAAAAGAATAGATATAGGAGGTAAGAAAAGCTACATATATGGAAGAAACACACAGCAAAAGACAGTACACAAGGAAAGGAAGCGAAAGATGGAGCTAAGAATTGAGAAAAGAGGAAAGAAGAGAATGAAGAAGGAAAGGAATATGAAAAAATAACTATGAAGCTAAAGAGAAAGACACAGAGAACGCATATGAAAAACACATAACAACGAATCTCACGTCTCAGATACAAAACTGCCGGTCAGAGCCATTTGAGTTCATGAGAGTATGTAATACTGCTCCACACGTTTCAAAACAAGCTTTTGAATCTTCTGGGGTAAGAGTATAAAAATAACTGACATTTTTATGCAAGTTCGGTGTGCATAGCAAATTTGCTCTTTCAATAGGCTGTTTTTATAGCCTCTAAAGTTCCCCACTCTCAGCACTCGAGATTGCCTCGGGTCCATGCTTAGTGTCAGCTCTTGTGTTTTTACGACATTGATATTGCGACAATTATTGCCCAACCCAACCCTGTTTCACTTAACAATATAAATGTTGTGGCAGTCACCAACGTAATGCTACACTATAGTGCAGTTTAAGGGCGAAGTTCTCCTTTAAGCCATAAACTTTCTAATGGTTTGTCAGCCACTGAGAGTAACGGATTTTCCGATTCCACCTTCCCTCCCCCTCCTTTCCCCCCAACTTCCATAATCAACTTGAATTCAAAACAGTGCCGTGTTCATAAAACGCAACCCCTCTATAACGGGAATCTCGGTACTTTCAATATCATACTCTTTAATACCATATCCCGTTGTTTTCTGACCGGAGGACAAAAACCAGAGCTAAGGCAATCCGAGCATTTTATTTCCAATGGTTGCCCTGTAAACATGTATAGACTGCTTTAGTAATGCTACTCGCAATCCCAATCTTATAGTCGGCCTGTGAACAATGACCAAGACAGTTTGATTTACGCGTTGGCGGTTAGACCACCTTAATCATGCAAGAACTTGCACGAGGTAAAGTAGTTATGCCGTAACAGCCGGACTTTCGCTCTGTCATGTCCCGTTATGAACGTACTCTTTTATCAGTATTAAAGAGGAAGCGGAGTGAGAGTATGCCCGATATAACCGGGTGCCCGATACAAACAGGTTGCACTCTATAGAAAATTGAGGACTAGGGCCTATCGCATTACATCAATGACATGCATGAAGGTATATATTATTTATAGCACATGCCATTGGAGGTTGCAGGTGTCATGTCCTTAACCCTCTAGTGCCCACTGGTCCATATTTGGCAACCTACACAACCCAGTGGTCCAAATATGGCACGGATGTTTCAGAGCCCGGAGGTCCAAATTTGACCCAAAATTTTTCACCTATTAAATATTGAAAATGTTCAAAATCAATGTTTTATATGTATTTTGAGTGGTATTTGAAGTGTATATGTGAATTTTCAGAATTTTCCTACCAGTATTTCTATGCCTCGGCACTAGAGGGTTAACTATTTTGTTGTAGTACTGTACGTTAACTGTTCGTTAACTTGTGTGATTCGAACTTTCCCTATGTCAATGGAAGTAAAACTAAAGAAATAGTATCCGACTTTCTCGGAAATAACACTATTACCGCTCCTTTTCTGGTTTTTTTCTTTGTAAATGAAAAGATTGGACCGGCAGACACCTGCAAGTGGCAATCACTGAAATTAAATAAATGTTAATGAGATCATTAGCCTTGCGAATAAGCAGCACTTCTGTTCCGAAAATCTGACATTTATTGAATTGATTTCTCACAGTCACTGGGTGACGATTTTACAATACTTGAGCTTCATCATCATCACAGGGTTTTCACTGGAAGCAGTATCCTCATCATTAGATAATACCATGACCACTATCATCATCATAATCATCATAATCACCACCACCATCATCATCATCATCATCATCATCATCATTAAAACTAAATATGATTCTGCCCAATGACACAAAACTTTCTGAAAAATATATAATGAATTTATTAACAAAATGGTCAACGTTTCGTGTAGGTCACTTTTTCAAGACTGACAATGCAAGTTAAAGACATACAAAGAAAGGCAAGTGAATTCATATCGGAGAACCAGAAATAGAAATAGAAATAGAGCAACTGAAAGGGATTGAGATATGTTCATTGAGTTATTTAAAGCAACGGTATACATAAACATACAGACAAAATCACACTATCATCATTATGATCATTATCATCATCATCAGTATTGTTGTAATCACCATAATCAACATCATTATCATCATCATCAACATCATCAGCAACAGCATTGTCATTATATCATCATCCTTCAGAGGACTGTCAACCAGTATCATGTATCAATGAACTATGGGGGAATCGCAATGATATCATCAAGATAGTGACAGCAACGACCACGATAACAGCAACTAATAACAGCAAGATTATCATCATCATCATCATCATCATCATTATCACCACCATCACCATCAGTAACAACAGCAACAAAGCAATGAACTGCTTCAAATATCGAAAACTGAAAGATTATGAAAAACATACAGAGAGAACAGAGGTGAGAGATAGATATATTCTGAGATCAACAACAATAAAAGACACATAGATCTTAGAAGATTAAGAGATTTTTTGATAGCGAGGTGGGGAGAGGGGAGGAAGAGAAGAAAGAATAACAAAAAAGATGTCGAGAATTGTGGATAGAAAGCTGAAAATATTTTTTTTTAAAAAAGATTAAGGAATAGGGTAGCTGAAAAAACAACACTTCTATATGTCATGATAAGAAACCCGCTGTTACCATGGCAACAACAACACGAAAACCGTTCGTAGACAGAGCATTAAAATGAGACTCACCTGTTGCACCATTCGCATACGGAGCCTTGTCATGTTGTCATGCATACTTTCTGTGTCGGTCGCCATTTTGGTCCGCCGCTTTCGTTGCCCTAGCGACGGGCGCTAGTCTCTTTAAATTTACAATTCGCAGCTCTGTTTTCTTCACGAAAGTTCACAAAAAGTTCACCACAATAACCTGTTTTAACCGCATGGTCACTCAAGAAGGCATTGTTCATCTGAAGTGCCACTGAAGCTGGTGTTTCCTACGTCGTTTAATCGAGGCGTTTTGCCTTCGGGAACAACACATCTAAACAAGCAAAAATGGCGGCTGTGGTGTCATCGATAGATACCAAGTACACATTCGCCGATCGCTAACCTAACCTAGCACTCTCTCTCTCTCTTTGCTAGATAGCAGAGCGAAGAGAAAAAAAAGCATAGTTGTTCTTATGAATAGCGGCCCATTCTTCATATTGAAACCTCGATATTCAATCACTACTTGCCATTTCTCAATAGGTTTTTGGCCCCGGATTCGTGCAAGAGAAAGCACCGGACGAGTCTACCTTTTTCCAGTCCAGAGGGTTGTAAAGCAGGGTGGCTCTTCCAACAGAATAGAATAACCCCTTTCTTGGCCTGCGATAAGGAGGGGTGATAGGGTATTGATTAGACGAGCGTATAGAAGTCTTGTTCGATCTCCTCGGGTAAAGATAAAAGACGGGAAGGGCTCAACTATGAGAATACCTGCCCATAATATATCGTGCCTTCCTTTATCAGCGGGTGCCGTTGACTATCTCCTCAATAGCTTCTATTTGCCCAAAGTTTAATGTATAGAGAGCACGAGCAAGGGGGGGACAAATAGGCGTGGAAGGTATCGAGGTTCTATCTAAAGATTTCTCCACCAGCCCCTTGCAAATAATCTTTGTGATTGTGCCGTAAATCCAGAACACTCGAACCCGCTGTGGAGCAAAAGGCGTCAAATCCGTGAGAAGATTTTTTTAAAAACTTAACTTCGCCCAGAATAACAAATCGGCAATATGTTAAATTTCCAGCATTAACTGAGAATCGGAGAGTCTCTAAGTAATTTCTGTCTTAACGCAGAATTATCAAGAACTCACGACATACTATAATGTCAAAAGAAGCAACCATGTATCTACATAGAAATACGAAACGCATAAAGTTATTATAGAAATAAGGACGAAATCTTTGTAAAAAAATATTGGTGTTATCCCTATTGGCTATTGATCTAAGATCACCATCCTTGAGAAGAATGCACCATGCAGCACGTTTGGTGTGTAGTTTTACGTAGAAATCCAGTGCGCTCATGACGGTAAGCCGCATACCTTATTTTGTGCATAACAACCTCTAGAAAAAGGTAGTGCCTTCCGCCCTAACAACGGACCTGCTATTTTATATCATTTTAGGGCCTCACAAAGTCTAAATGTGGCACTGAGCAGGGTGGACATCTGACATAGGTCAACAGTGGACAGTAGTTTGTAAATATTCAGTGGCATAGCCAAGGAACGCTTGGTGAGAGAGACGGGAAAGAAGGTACATAGGCGTACTAAAATAATGATGATATAATAACAATAGTTATTGACGGAACCTGCATCTGCAAAGGGGGGTACTTTTTGTGAGGAGGCTTAGCCCCCCATCCTCCCCCGCCTTCTCATGTCTCTGACACATCTCGTCTTGGAGTTACCTGGTTTTGCTCCCCCTTTAAAGTTTTTCATTCTTGATCTCTCTCATAGCAACTACTGTACTTTCTTCATACGTTCTGCTATGGTTCACTGCAGCACTGTCCACAGAGTTGTTATCGAAGATTTACTACCTTATATAAGCAGCAGCGAGTCGGAGGTTTTAACGCCAGCGTTTCTTCGTAATAATAAGAGATTTGTAAGTTATGACTGCAAGTGGATTAAAATTTTCTCCTAGTCGCCCATAGCAAATCGCCCTGTGTACATATTTCAATCATTCCTACTTAAGCCTAAGGGTAAACTCATAAGATATGTGCGGTGTCGTTGAGTGGGGGAATGTTAGATGATGAGACGAGGAGAAAGTCTACACGGAGAAAGAGCAAGAGAGGAAGTTAGTGAGTGAGGCAGGCAGGCAGGCAGGCAGGCAGGCAGGCAGGCAGGCAGGCAGGCAGGCAGGCAGGTAGATAGATAGATAGATAGATAGATAGATAGATAGATAGATAGATAGATAGATAGATAGATAGAAAGATAGCTAAAGAAAAGAGAGTGATACTTCTTTAACAAAAGTGCCTTTATTTAACTNTACATGATAACACACAAAATCAGTGCATGGTGAATGAAACTAACGGTTTTTTTCCCCTTCAAGACTATGTGTAATTTTTTTATTCTCTTTTCACTTGTGTGCATTTTCAGACCTTTAAAGCTCGACTGAGCATGACTTGGAGGGAATAAAATTCAAGTCTCAGCTTGCTGTTCCAGGAACTTCTCACTGTTTCTCTGGTATTTAAAACCGTATCCTACACTTGGATAAATGGCAAGAACATAGAGGGCGGACTTGGCATTAATTCAGTCACCACCTACACCAAATTATGACGAGTTCCAAGTTTGTTTATGTGTAAGCCAAAGCTAACCGCATACAGTTCACAGTTCAGAAAGAATGAATGAAAAAAACAAAACAAAACTCATATGCATAATTGTCACATACTTTAAGTAACTTGCATCTTTGTTTCTTTCTCTTTCTCTCTCTCTCTCTCTCTCTCTCTCTCTCTCTCTGTCTCACTTTATCACTAACTTTCTCTCTTCCTGTCTCACACTCTCTTTCTCTCTGTCTCTCTCACTCACTCACTCTCCCTATGTAATGTTGACAGTTTCAGTTAAAACTTCTACAACATCCCATTAAATCAGACATAGCCATGTGAAGGGCTTTATGGCAAAACGCATTATACACCATTCGGGGGCTGTGGCAAAACAGACCAGATTCAAAGCATATTTTTATGTGAAAGGCGAAATTTAAGTCTTAAATAATATAGATCAAATGTCCTTCTATGGAATGGAAATATACATGTATACTAAATACTCCTACTGCTACATGAAGTATGTAGAATAAGCTAAAAATTCATATTGGTGGATAGCGCGTTTTGCCATGAAACCCTTCATGTGTTCTTACAATTGCCATTATTTCTAGATTCCTCATTCTGTAAATGGGATCAGTGCGAGTAGGAGGAAATTAGCAAAGTATAAATTGCTAACAGTGGTCTAAAATCTCATTACCAAGATGGAAGATATTTCAGAGCTTGTGCATTAACGATGGGATCACTTGCATATGGAAGAATTACATTAAATGTGGGTTGGTCCTGAATGCATCCTTAGAAGCATTCAACATGAAGATTTAATGTAATTCTTACAATGGTGAGAGATGAGATCCCATCATTAATGCTCAAGTTCTCAAGTGTCTTAGCGACGGAAGGGAGATTTACTGCACCGTCTGCCCGCAGAGAACACCTCAGATACCATGAAAAGGTTGGACCGCTTGCTCGGAACTACCCACTCTCGAAGCAACTAAAAGCTAAAAAAAAAACCAAAAAATTAATGTGTTATTTTGCCGATTTTACGCAACTAGAACACCCAACTTGTGTTGAAAATTCTGGTTCTTTAACGATCCAAACCAACGCTGAATAACATTCATGAATAACTAATCGCAAAAGATATCTAGATAGCTGCTTGACATTTTCCTGGAATGCTCTGTCTTGACCAAGTCGTCAAGGCAAAGCACGAGCCCTAAGCCCGAGTGTCATTAGCAGTATCCAGCACTGTGAGAGTAGCTTTATCGCTAATAAAAGGGTCTCTTTCAGACAGAGATAGCTGCTGGATATTGCCATGGAATGATCCTTCACGACCGAGTGGCCAGGGCAAAGCATGAACACTAAGCCTGAGTGTCATTAGCAGTCTCTAGCATTGTGAGAGTAGCGTTATCGCTAATAAAGGGTCTTTTGCATGATCCTTTAACGACCTTGTTCTGTTTTCAGCGCTTATCTCTATGGAGTTGACCGACTGAGTTTTATTGGATGTTGAGATATTGATTTGGCGATAGTGTGATTCCACTTAATTGCAAATACCAGGAAGCATAGGGAAAAGGTTGCCGTGATTATCCAGAGATTTAAAAAGACAGTATGGTATTTAGTATGAAAAATGCTGCGATTATACGGATGAAGACATTAAGCGAAATGTGATTAAGTGGGATCGATTGTGATATTGTGGGAGGAAGTCAAGGAGATGATGTGGAATTGGTGTTTACGAAGCAAAAGTCAGAGGGAAAAGTCACAGGAAGTGGATGTTTCTATGTGTGTGCAAAAAGGTGGGGGAGGTAGGGTAGGGAGTACAAATCTATTAAACAAAGTTCTAGTTCAAAAGTTGCTACTAAGCCATAGGCCAACACTCATCACTACAAAATACAATATTACATGAACACAAGACACTGCAGAGACGAACTTATGTTCCTCATGCACTCTATTCCCACTCGGACGAACTTGATTTCGCCGTAAACGAGTGGGCATTTGTCGTTGTTTAACAAAGAAAAGGGTTAGGGAAAGGGTTGGATTACGGCGAAATCGAGCACACTGTCCCACTCAGCCACAACTTTTTTCATCTAGCCGACACCCAGACCTTCAAGACACGCAAATCATGACATTAATGCTTTTCTCAATCACCTTCTCAAACCACACTTCCTACCTCCCTCAGATCCCTCCC
>JAWQUT010000371.1:296898-353973 GCA_033807755.1 Ellobium chinense | reverse complement strand
CCTACCCCAAGTCCACACATACATTCCTAACAAGTTCTGGCTTCCGGGTTGCCACTTTTTAGACCCTCTCCACTCCCTCCCTCCACCTCCTCTGAATATTTTATTTTGAATTAAACACCTGTGGATAATCTCTCTCAAACCATACTGCCCTCATATGTGAAAACCTTCTCTTCTCCCCCCGTCCCCTCCTACAGCAAAATCCGCCACATATGGCACAGTATGTCGAATGGAAGATCTCATTAAGTGGAAGTCAAAGAAGCCACTTAATAATTTCGAGTTTATGAGGTATTAGTCTTAATACGCAGACATTCATATTGAAACAACGGATTGTGGACTAAAGAGGTCCAACTCATATTATGTAAGGTTTTCGGGTAAACGAGGATCAAGGTAATGATGTTCTATTGTATTCCTTTTCCTATATCATTCACAATCTTTGCTTCCCCATGTCTCCATTGCCCAGTCTTCCCCCCATTTCTTCCTCCTCCCACCTGTTTCTCCTTCTCACAAATCTTCAACTCTGAAAGCGCGGCTCTGAACCTACCACCAAAATGAAAGCAATGAATCAATCATGCTTCGATCCCCCATACTCGTGTTTTGCACGAAGAGTTCGAGAGATAATTTTCTCTGTTTGCTTTAAATCTTCCAGCGTTGAATCTGTCCCAGGTGGGTGTGTACATATGTGTGTGTTTGTGTTTGTGTCTCTTTGTCTACGTGGCTAAGATACCAAGAATGACGCGCTTTCTCCAAGGGAGGCTATCTTTAACTAAGGGAGGCGATTCTTCGCCAGGGGAGGCTATCTTGAAATAATGGTGACGATTCTTCACCATGCATGGGGGAAGGCGATTTCTTTGTAGTGGGAGCTACTTCCACCATGGGTGAAGTGACGACGAGCATATCATTGTGTCACACATTCAGGCAATTGTGTTTGCTTCGATTCTGACATTTTGAAGTTTAGGGCTTATTATACTTTATTGGAACATGGGCACTGTGAGTGGACTGGTGGAGTTCGTAAAGCCATATCTACTTGCAATGCAAACTGCATAATATCTAGGATGCCATTTTATATAGGGCATGAGAAGAGAAGAGAAGAGAAGAGAAGAGAAGAGAAGAGAAGAGAAAAGAAGAGAAGAGAAGAGATGAGAAGAGATGAGATGAGAAGAGAAGAGAAGAGAAGAGAAGAGAAGAGAAGAGAAAAGAAGAGAAGAGAAGAGAAGAGAAGCAGAAAACACAGACAGACAGAGAGACAGACAGACAGACAGACAGACAGACAGACAGACAGACAGACAGACAGATAAAGAGAGAAGAGGGAAAGAGAAAGAGAAACCAGGGCTCACAGTAAACAACACTGCCACAAATAATGTGAGAGAATAAACTTCTCTTATCTTCTGTCTATCAAGTCAGTTGATAACACTGCCGTATAAGCCCTTTTTTTTTTCTTCTATGCACGGTAAACGCTTTCTCTCTCTCACCCCCTCCCCCTTCTCTCTCTCTCGCCTTACAAAACATGTCGCTCTCGTAAGCATACGAAAAGACAAGGGCTACAGACTTAAAGTGTTAATAATATAACTTCTATGTCAATCTGTGCTACAACGGGCATGTTTTTTGTTTGCCTTGAGCGCATACTGTTCGAGGTCATGAGGTCTAGAGGAATTTGACATTTATATTCAATTTCTGTCTTCAGTGTTGCTTGCTACTAGCAACAATCCCTAGCAGAGGGATAAAAGGCTAGGTGGTGACGTCACTAATCCTGTTAAGGTTTCTAGCATCTAATAATAGGCCAAATCACTGATTACGTTCAATCTATAAATCACGTCATAAATAAAATCACCTCTTCTTGGGTTTCGCAAGGCAACGTCAGGGTAAAGAAATACGGGAAAAGACTCGTGTTCTAGTTTCGGGTACCATCTGAACTTCATACATGCTTTTAAGTAAGTAGAGCGGTAGGCGTAGGTGCGCGTATTAGCATTGTGATCAAAGCCAGCTTTATACCAGATTAAGGACCAAATCAGAGAGAGAGAGAGAGAGAGAGAGAGAGAGAGAGAGAGAGAGAGAGAGAGAGAGAGAGACAGAGAGAGACAGAGACAGAGACAGAGAGACAGAGAGAGACAGAGATAGAGAGAGACAGAGAGAGAAAGAGAGACAGAGACAGAGAGAGATCCGTCTTTGAGACTGAGAGGGATTTGTGACAAAAATCTAGGCGATGACCCTCCCATTCTTTCCACTAAAGAAGGGGGCTATGTAAGTAATGTAACCACCATGACACCCCCTTCCCCCATACACACACACACAAATCCGAAATCACAGTAGAAGTAATAGAATAACACAGTTTATTCATAGGGCTTAAAGAAGGAACAAAAAAAAAAAAGGTGCCAAGGACCTCACCAAGAAGGAAAGATAACCTAACAAATTAATAAGAACTACTGTTACTTCCCTTTTAATTCTACCAGAGATTGTTACTGTTAACTTCCAGTCACAGTCACATTCCTGCCATGCTGTACTTTTATAAAGAGTACTAGACTATAACATGTATCTTAGACACCTATGTTAATATCTGCGCTGATGTTTAACACATTGTGTCTAAATTTGTGTGTATCTGGTTGGTTTTTTTTTTTCTAATTAGTCTACTTTACCGAGACTACTTTCAAAAGTAGGGTGTCACGATTTAGAATCTCATGCACAAGATCAATATTCACCCATGAATCTCGCTCAACTTACAGACTCAAAATGCTGGTCGAGCTGGATTACGTGAGATTGATTTGTATTTTTGTAGTCCTTGATATCTTTAAATCCCGGGTGAACAGCGAGGGTTTTTGGTGGTTTTTTTTATTGTGGCCGGGGTGGGGGGAAATGGGAGAGGAGGGTGGAAGATATGGATAAGGAGGGTGGAGGAAAGGGAGGAGGAGTAGGAGGAGGAGGAGGAGAAGGGGATGAAGTCAAGATATATGGGCAAAGGGATCCTATCCTCGGTGTTTTTTTTTTTTTGCTCTCCTTCTTCACGTGATCGTTGAAGGAGAAAAAGAAATATCTAAATCAGCCCTTGCACGTATAATTATTTCGAAGCGGGGAAAACAAAAATGGATGTTCATTTAGACGAGTACAGATGTACCCAACGCGAATTTTACGTGCCTTTAATATTGCTATATTATTATGTGTTTCACTGGGTTATCGCGCACAAATTCACCTTTTGTGATTGTGTGTTGTAAATTTTATCAGTAACACAGGACTACATACATATTAGAACTTTGAAGTTGACCAGTATATTATTATCTAAGGAGTAAATGTGGAGTGTGAAGCTTTCGCACACAAAGCTATACTTATAAACAGATAAATGAAAATAATAAATATAAAGTGTCTCCATATCATTATAAGTTTTAACTGTTAAATGTCTAACTGCAGGAAGTAGTGGCTTGAAAAAAGTAGTGGCCGTACGCATAATCTATATGTTAATTTAAGTATTGCGTTAACTGCGGTGACCACTACCAATGTTTTGGGAGCTTCCCGTAGTTACCGCTATGCGTTAACTAACATAAGAATTATGCATACGGTCACATAAGCGGGAGCCACACCTACCTTTATCTAGTCCCAACCCTACGTAATCTTAATACAAAATGTCAGGGCAATACATGTATCTGCTAGTAGGAGAGGAAGGATTTCCATATGTGGTAACTCCTACAACTACGGTCAGTACCTTAATTCCAAAAAACGTACAAATACAACCCTAACCCTACCCCCCTCTAACCCTAACTCTACCCTTAACCCTAACACTAATGCCCATCGAGACAGGAGCATCAGTCGAAGCGAGCGTAACTCCTTATCGCCAGTTACCACGTCATATGGAAATCCTCCCGTAGGGGAAATTCTGTATGAGACTCATACTTAGTACTCCCGTTCCGACAATCATTAGGTTAGGGACTCGCCTCGATAGGGACAGAGTTAGGGGTAGGTTAGGGGTAGGTTAGGGGTAGGGTTTGGGCTGTATTCGAAGACATGAGTGAGAATCTCATTTGGACTTTTTTCCGTGCTAGTTTCAGGTATTACAATAATATTAATTGCAACGAAACACATGGAGATCCTTGACAACTTCGTCACGCATATTCCACATTGGCTTANGGGGGGGGGGGGGAGGAGGGATGCTCTGAGTTGTTTATATTACTACGGTCTTCCTTTTATCCTCTTCTTCCAGTTAAAACAACTGATGCAGAGTTTTGGTTTGACTCAATTAAATCTCAATTTTGCAAGCTAAACCACATCTTCCTCATTGTTTTGCTTTGAGCAGCAGGCTGAGACGGGCTAAATTTCTTAAAACCTCAAAAACTGACTCAAACGTGGAGTGGGAAGGATTTCCATATTGTGTGTGCCGTCCTACAACAAGCTTCTGAACAAAGAGACTATAAAGGGAGATTTGAATGGGGTTGGTATAAAAGAGAAGGGTGTTTCGGCAAGATTTCCGCAGGCAACAACCCGTTAGGGTTAGGGGTAGGGTTAGGGGTAGGGGTAGTGGTAAATAATCCAAATGAAATTCATCATGTCCCATCAAAATAATCCCTCTTTAGTATGTTCTTATTTCGGGGGTTGTTGTCTGGGGAAATCTTTCCGGTGTTTCTTTGTTTGTGGGGATACACAAAGTTTTCAAATCTTACAATCATATTTTTCGCTGCATGTTGTAGGATGGCAGACATATGGAAAGGGAGGAATTCCATATGTGTGCCAGAAAGATTTCCGCATGGAACACATTGAACCAACAACATACCGTAACCCTAACCCTAACCCTACTCTAACTCTAACCCTAACCCTGACACTGGGTTAGGGTTATGGTTAAGGTTAGGATACGTTGTTGGTTCGGTGTGTTGCTTGAGGAAATCTTTCTGGCACACATATGGAGTTCCTCCCTATGGAAATCCTCCAGTGGAATGAGCGTGGCGACTTATGAAGTACGAGGAAGGATTTCCATTTGTAGTAACTTCTACAACTACGGTCAGTACCTTAATTCCGAATAACGTACGAATACAACCCTAACCCTAACCCTACCCTTAACCCTAACACTAATGCCCATCGAGACAGGAGCATCAGTCGAAGCGAGCGTAACTCCTTATCGCCACATATGGAAATCCTCCCAAGTACGAAGTACGCTTACCTGTAGTCTTGCTCCAAAACGTCTTTAACTTTTCTCCTTTCTGAGTGTCACAGATGGGTATGAATGTTACATTATAATCCAATGGTGCACATCAATATCCATAATATTGGCTTATCTGAATGTCTTTAAGTCCGTAAATCCCATTAATGTTGCAAAACAGACATCCTTTCTGAAAGTACACAGAAAATGATCAACCAACGCGGCAACGCAAAGATGTGTTGATTTTATATTTTTTCTTCTCTTGGTTTGGCTGAAAAAAATAGTGTCTGGTTTTGATTAGAGCTCACACTAACCCGGATGTGTTTTGTTGTTAGGACAAACTTCCTGTGGCAGTGACCTTGTTTCCTTGGTGGCTGAAGAGTTCCGTTATAATTTCTTGCATTTATTTGAATATTTCACCTTAAAAATGAGACTTACACAATTCTCTCACCATAAGAATGTGGCGAAAGATCGTCTAATAAGTTTATGACATCAAAAGTGTTGTGTATGCTTGCACTTAATTAATTTTGCAGCATATTCGTTACGCGATCTCATTTTCCCCTTACCATAACTTTGGTCTTACACCAAAAGTGCTGGTATATAAGGCATGCACTTTAACGGAACCGCAACATAACACCCTCCTCGGGGAAACCCGGTTGGGAACTGACTTCGAACCCGTTATGATGTGTCGAGATCCTTCGGGGTCAAGGTCCTTGCAGAGTTGGTCGTAGCCTGTCCAGCTTGGAAAGCTTAGGGTCGCGCGAGGTTCCTCCCTTAAGGCACACCTTAGGCTGTTCGTATGTCGGGGCGCAGGGCGGTCGGCGGCAGGCCGGATCAGATATACGGTAACAACCTGTCCCTTAGGGCCTGGGAGGCTACTGGTGTCCTGATGGGCATCAGCCCAGGTCTGTCCGTTACATCGTGTCACACGCCAACCCGATACTCGTTAGCGGTCTTCGGACGCGTGAGGGGTAGCTCGGAGCTGGTGGCATCATGGCGCTGCAATTTTTTGCTAAAACAAGGGAAATAACTCTTGTATCCTTAAAAATTTTATGGTTTTTTGAAGTTATCTCCCTTGAGAGACCAATCATTCACAACTCTTTTGATCTTCTCAGCTTTTAATAATTCATGCAGTTACTTCCCCTGAAGTTTTTTGATTTTTGTTTAAATTTAAATCCTTACCAATCTGACTAGAGTTCAGTTCCTCGGGAGAAATAAAATCATAACTTTTGCATGTTTGGATCGCAACTTCCTATTTAGACTAGTGCTGAAAAATATAAACACACACACACACACACACACACACATACACATTGAAAGTTCTGTCACGGAAAGCACATTGCGGTTTCAGTTGAGAGGAGGGAGGAAAGATGTGTTTGTGGACAGACATGCTAAAGTGTTGTTCAGTGCTGTTTNAACAACCTGTCCCTTAGGGCCTGGGAGGCTACTGGTGTCCTGATGGGCATCAGCCCAGGTCCGTCCGTTACATCGTGTCACACGCCAACCCGATACTCGTTAGCGGTCTTCGGACGCGTGAGGGGTAGCTCGGAGCTGGTGGCATCATGGCGCTGCATTTTTTTGCTAAAATAAGGGAGATAACTCTTGTATCCTTAAAATTTTTAAGGTTTTTTTGAAGTTACCTCCCTTGAGAGACCAATCATTCACAACTCTTTTGATCTGCTCAGCTTTTAATAATTCATGCAGTTACTTCCCCTGAAGTTTTTTGGTTTTTGTATAAATCATTACCAATTTGACTAGAGTTCACTTCCTCAGGAGAAATAAAATCATAACTTTTGCATGTTTGGATCGCAACTTCCTATTTAGACTAGTGCTGAAAAATATAAACACACACACACACACACACACATACACATTGAAAGTTCAGTACAGTCACGGAAAGCACATTGCGGTTTCACTTGAGAGGAGGGAAGAAAGAATTGTGTTTGTGGACAGACATGCTAACGTGTTGTTCAGTGCCGTTTAGGATGGATTCGGTTTCTGTGTTTTCATTGTAGCTTAGTTTAGTCTGGCGTGTGCGTGTACATTTTCACCAGCATTTCTGCGTTTTAAACTTTAATGTATTTCACTGTGATATTAGAATGGCACACCTCTCCAACTGTTAAGAGTCAGTGGAAAGAATTCCGAATAAGACTCTGATACCTATCCGGAATTCATGCCTACTAATACAACCCAAACCTTACTCCTAACCCTGACCCCTGACCCTAACTCTACCCTTAATCCTAACTTTAATGCCCATCAAGACAGAAGCAGCATTAGAAGTGAATCCCTATCCCTAATGTCTGTCGAGACAGGCGCATCAGATGTGAGTCTCATTTCGGAATTCCTCCCCTATGTATCGGAGATTCAAAGTCTGAATGTGCGTCATGACATTATATTATGTACACACCAAACTCTCAGTGTTAACTTTATGGAGTTAAGGTTGTGCTTTTTGATTGAGGCCGAAATATGTGAGGCAGTGTACAGTTGTATAGATCAAGAGGCCAGAGCAGACGCACCCCTCACAATGTCTGTCCTCCTTAGAAGCACTCTCCCCTGTGCTTCACCTGTCTTCCTCTGTGTCTTCCTTCATCACACCGTCTAGAATCGTGTTTGTGCATTTCACATCAATGCTGTGGAGAAAGGTCGATGAGGTAAGCAGATCTCTGTAATCTGATGATCTTTTTTTTTTTCATAATCTCTTCTTCCTCACCTCCTTATTTTTACTGTCTTCTATGGTCGTATGCATATCATTATGCGGTAACCACGGGAAACTCCTAAAATAGTGTTCACCGTGGTAAAAGGCAGTACGCTAACGTAAGGATAGTGGTCCCTAAAACCTAAACATTGAGTACAGTCCTCTGTGGTTTGTATGACTTCTTTTGTTTCTTTGTTCATACTAATTTGCTCACATCGCGTGGAAGAGTCTTCATGCTTCAAAACAACATGCGGTAGTGGAATTTTTTTTTAAAAGACACTCCACGTTCTGCGTAGTAAACTGGTAAAGCGTAGTACAGTTATGGGAATGCATCGACTGGCTTGATGACCAGATACAGATCAGATATAGAATTCCGAAAATATCCCTTTGTCTCTACTTACATCGGTCGAATTCTTCTCTCTCACTCTTTCTCTCTCTCTCTCTCTCTNCACACACACATATCCCTTCCGCCTTTCTGAAATCTCCGAATCCTGAAAAGTTTTCTTTGTCTCCTTTTACATCGGTCAACTTCTCCCGCCCCTTACTTTCATTTCAGAGGCTAGGTGATTTCATACTGTTAGGTGGGTTGGTGGTGGAAGGTCGTTGTTGCCCCTAATTCTTAAGAGGGTTGTCATAATGAGGTTCAAGGGAAGGGCGATAACGCCAAGAAAGAAAAAATAACGTCCACTGTAATATTTGAGAACTTGCGCAGGAACGATGGGACTTCTTCCCACCTTAGGAACTACGTAACTCTGCATGTTGAGCGCTATCAAGGATATATTCAACACCTATTACACAAATGTAATTCTTGTGATCGTTAAAGATGCGCAAGTCCTTACTTACTTCCGGTCATCGATTTGCAAAATGGCTACAAGAAACAAAATGAGCATTTGTGTGTTTTCAAAACGACCATGCTGGTTTGCGTCAAAACAATGACGAATATAATAATGCCAAAGACAATTGGAAACTTAATATTTGTGACTGGGAATACATGTCTACTATACAGTTTTGCGTCGAAATCTCATTACTCAGTGCCCCTCTGAAAAGAACAAGACAGCATGTATTGACATGTAAGCAGTGCCGGAATTAACCTTGGTGAGGCTCTCAGCTATCTGTAAAGCGTGAAGGTCTCCTTCTGCGAAACTTGGCGGCCCTTTGATTACAAAATGACACCAGGTCCCCCAAAGGCATGCACCATGTGCAAAACAGGATCTTGGGTCGAAACACACAGATGAAACATCATTCAACAGTACAGTAAGCGGCATTAATCATCGTCAGCATACTGTAATACGGCTAATGGATGGAGTTCAGGTAGTCCCTGTGTATTTCATTACAACACCGCCTACCGCTGTGGTGCAGCGTAGCCGAATGGTTGCGAGGTCGAGGGTTCGATTCCCGATCACGGCCGTGTTGTGAGTGCCATGGGAAAGGACTTCATCCACATTTTCTCACCTCCCCCATCCGTAAAATGGGTACCTGACTATGAGCAATGAAAGATATTTAAAGAGATTAGAGCCTCAAAATGGCAGCAGCACTGTATAATCCTCAGGGAGTTGAAAAAACTGTCGAGTTATCTGGTCTGCTGAGGTAATAATTATGTGAAGTCGCATGAGAGGGCATAAGCCTGGAAATGAGAGTTATAAGCCGCAATATTATTATTATTATGATTATTAAGAGAAATCTGACTTTTTAAAATCATTAATAACTCATTGCATAGCCGCCATAGAGGGTTGTTTTTTTTTTATTTCGGGAGATTAATTTTAAAAACTAATTCTTCTTCGTAAGGCTTCGTGTAACCGCCAGTTATTGTTCTTAATTTGCAGAAACAAACGTTGCGTTGCGTTGCTTTATTTGGTGACAGTTCATAGGTCAAAATATCAATGTCGCGTCACGCTTTGTTGCCTGTCGTCAATACGTAGGCCTTTGTCGCATCCTATTTGAAATGGGTCACTTTCATGATATAATACTCCAGGCGTTCAGGTAAATTTTAATGCTTTTCACTCCATGTAACATTAAATATCAATAGCATGTCTACTTCATAATTACATGCGTGCAAACCCACTGGAAGAACGGGTGTTGCTACCAGTTAATATTATGCATTAATACAATTTTCAAGTTTAAAATTTCAAGTTTATTTATCTAGGCATAAGCCAACCACATACAATGAAATGTTACATCAATACAAAGAAACAAATGAAAAGGAAGAAAAAAAATAAAATATACAAAAAAGGGAGGATTTCCTTATGTGGTAACTGGCCTTAAGGAGTTACGCTCTCTTCAACTGATACTCTTGTTTCGATGGGCATTAGTGTTAGGGTTAAGGGTAGGATTAGGGTTAGGGGGGATAGGGTTAGGGTTAGGGTTGTATTGGTACGTTATTCCGAATTGAGGTACTGACCGTAGTTGTAGTAGTTACCAGGTATGGAAATCTTTCCATTAAAAAAAAAAAGAGGCCAAAACTAAATGTTAAGTTTTCTGAGGCCTTTGTAGATTGCCAGGCCCTGTGTTGTAGCTTATTTAATACATACATCCGGCTCGGCAATAACATCCGTCAATGTGGTGAAGATTGCTACATATTATTTAGTTCTGTGATGTTTCTTTGGGGGGAATAAACCCCAGTGTGAATGGTCCGTTTGAATGAATGTATGTTTGTTTGCGGGTGTGTGTGCGTGTGCGGGTGTGTGTTTGTATGTGTGTATGCGTGTGTGTGTGTGTGTGTGTGTGAGTGTGTGTGTGTGTATGTGTGTGTGTGTGTGTGTGTGTGTGTGTGTGTGTGTGTGTGTGTGTGTGTGTGTGTGTGTGTGTGTGAGAGAGAGAGAGAGAGTCAGAGAGTGAGTGAATGAGTAAGTGAGTGCGAGAGTGAGTGAGTGAGTGAGTGAGTGAGTGGGTGAGTGAGTGAGTGAGAAAAAGAGAGAGAGAGAGAGAGAGAGAGAGAGAGAGAGAGAGAGAGAGAGAGAGAGAGAATGGAGGGATGGGTTGATGTTCCTGTGTCGTCAGTATGTATATTGTGGTATATTTGTACGTGTGTAAATGATTTTTTTTTTTGTAAATGAGTAATGCCTGAAACCAAGCTAAAATGGATCAGAGCTGTTGAGGGCTGAATGCAGCAGAGAAGGTAGTGTTTTTATTTCTTCTGTATCTGTATTCTTTGTGATTGATAGAGGTGTATTATGCTGAGAGGGCCGAGAAAAGGCAATCGAAAAAAAAAACCCCAGTTTTTTTGGTTTTTTAAAAAAAAATCTTGAATCTTGAATCCATTACTGTTTAACACTTAGTCATAGACCTCTGTTAGCGACTACCCTGGTAAGAAGTTCACTGTGCTGTAATCTGTTATTAAAGGGGGCGGATGCTGTGTCACTGTGGACTTGTGGGCCGTTTCTTTTTCTTTATTTTGTTATTCCTTTTTGTTACTGAGAATAGTGCCAGTGTGTTAAAGCACTCTTATTGTAACATTCTTGGAATGGTGTCCATTGGGCGTACTTCAAACAGGCCATAAAAATAATAACATATTCATAAAAATACAAACGCAAAGACGAACACACATATACATACATCCATGCACACACATATACACACATGCACGCGCGCGCACACACACACACACACACACACACACACACACACACACACACACACACACACACACCGCAAACTCACATGCATATACACTCATACTAGTCATACACTCAAACACACGAACAGCAACCAATACCCTTTCTGATGTAAATACGTTGTACAAAAACATTACAAAAGATATCCCCTCTTCCTTTACATATATATAGGCGCTTATACACACTCAAGTGTACACACACACACACACACACACACACACACACACACACACACACACACACACACACATATATATATATATATAAATATATATATATATATATACACACACACACATACACACACGCACGCACGCACGCACGCACGCACGCACGCACGCAAGCCCACCCACAAACATACATTCTGCGTTTATAGCTAATTGTACCAGTCCACGCAAGGACTTCGACAATAAAGATACGCCCCCTTATTTTCATAACTAGGGGGAGGTTGACCTAGGACCGAAGACAGCCCGCAGAACAGGGGAAGGCTCTGAGTGGGGGTCTATTAGATTAGTACGGGGGAAGGAGGAAATGCGTTTTAGAGGAGAGGTTGTAATGTGTGCGAGCATTAGTGCAAGAAAAGTAACGAAATGAAATACTGAAGGAGAGAGATGAGAGAGAGAGAGGGCCAGACAGGGAGTGAGAGTGAAAAGGAGAGAGAGAAAGAGATGAGAGAGTGAGAAAGGGAGGGAGAGAGAGAAAGCGGGTAGACAGGGATGAGAGGAGTGAGAAAGAGAAAGAAAGAGAGAAAAGAGCATGCCTCTTACTTAATGTGTGAGAAAACAGCCTGATCTATTCACATTCAGTCTTTAGTACAGTGACTGTCTTTTGAACCACTAACGACTCTCAAACAGGGAGCTAGAGTCTGGATTTAAACAAAAACATATTTTTACGTCATAATAATGGCTATTATACGGTCTTTTAAAATAACACACTAGAAAGTACAATACACTTCTTTTAATGCGGATGACTACTGTCATGGGTTCGATTCCTGACCACAGTCAATCTGTAAGTGCATTGGGAAAGCGTTTCATTCATAATTTCCTCAGTCCCAGCCGTCTGTAAATTGTACCAAACTATAGATAGTGGAAGATATTGTCAAACTGCTAGTGTTCAGCGTCTGTACATGTTCCCTAGAGAGTTGAGAAAGCCCAAGAGTGAACAGGCCTGCTGAGGTAGTTGGATACGAGACTTATAAAAGGCATTATTATTATTATTATCATCATCATCATTATATCTCCACTGTGGCTTAGGAAAAAAACTTGCCGTTAAAAGAAGTGTTTCGTTTATGAAATTAGGCCTACTTTTAGAGTATTCAAAATTTGGTAGAGATTTACTGTCAACATTAAAATGTTGCGAATTCTTCGGAAATTGAGATTCAGTAGCTTGCGATCAAACGAACTGGACCCTCTCATGCTCTAACGAGTCACATAATTGTCTTTACATAAGTGAAGTCAGTAGCCGTTGGGCTGGAATATATATCTTTGACTGTCCATCTGTTTACGAAACCTGTAAGCATAGCGTAATTAATTGATTTAATTAAGTAAACTTAATGAAATTATAATGAAGAAGACAGAATGACTTCAAAGGATGTTTACGTTCTATATTTAACGGACCGTTGAAAATGTTTGCATACCTAAACCTCATTCTAGTCTATGGTGATTTTAAAACACAATGGTCGGCCGGCTAGTAAACAAGTCATCCTCCCCCTTACAAGAGTATTGAACTAAGTGACTCGCCCTTAGTTTCTTCTAATATGACGTCAGATTAGGGGGACCACATGCTGCACAACAGGCCGCTAGTGTTAGTCGGGACTATCTAGATTCGTACGCACCATTCTGTCGACGTTTGTGCACTGGCGATAACAAAGGGAAACCGCTGAGTTTTGGGGATTTTCCAGTAGTTTTTTTGTTGGCGCGCAAATTGAGACGGCACCGTGCATACAACTCTTATAACCTTACATCAACAGTACCTTAAAGCTAAATCAGTCGCCTTACTTCCGACGTAAAAAAAATCTAGAGTCGCTTAGTATGCATAATATGATCCCTAGCTGTGTTTCGTTTGTTTTGTGCCAACTTTGACCCTCCTTATTTTCGTTTAGTCAGAGAGCTTTCTGCTTGTCATTTGACGCTATAATTCTATTGTTTTATTGTCATGTTGTATCGACGTTGATCATGTTCATTTTCGTTTGGTTAGAGAGTATTCGGTATACTCCACCAACCCGCCACCTACTTCACCTTCCCATTTGACCGTGGAGATTTTTGTTTTACTTATATCGAAGTTGACACAGCAAAGTTTCATTGGTAATACCCATAGATTCTCTCTCATAATGCTTGATTTAGGACTGGGGAAGAGTTAGGAAAGATAAAGCATACATGAGAGAATTCCTAGATACTGATAATGCCTATCTAGTTTTGCAGTGATGCTTTCTCTTCCCTAACCCTATCTTTAATCCTGCTCCCAAACCTAAGCCGAGCACGAGGTAGGAGAATCTCGGGATATTTGAAGTTTCATTCTAGTAATGATGTTTGCAGATATATATCTTCCTGCTCTCACAGGTCCCTATTAAAAGTATTATGAAGACTTCAGAGGTATTATAATAATAGCAATGGTAATCACTGTAACACTAGATAGGCATTAACAGTATCTAGGAATTCTCTCATGTATGATTTATCTTTATCAGTGAAAGATAAAAATAATAATATATCTTTCCTAACTCTTCCCCAGTCCTAAATCAAGCACTATGAGAAAGAATCTATGGGTATTACCAATGAAAGCTCTCTGACCAAACGAAAATAAGGAGGGTCAAAGTTGGCACAAAACAAAAGAAACACAGCTAGGGATCATATTATGCATACTAAGCGACTCTAGATTTTTTTTTACGTCGGAAGTAAGGCGACTGATTTAGCTTTAAGGTACTGTTGATGTAAGGTTGTACATCATAACAATAGGAATCTAATACAAACAAACGGAAACTCTATCTTTCTTTTCCCTGTCTTACCCTTTCATGTCAGTTGCTAACCGGACGTTATCCTACTCAATCCTTGTCACATTTGAAATGCGATATACAAAATGTCATGACAATCCTGGGTGTGGAACATTTTTCTTGTGTTCGGCTCAGATCTGGTTAAAAAAACAGAAAAACAACAAAAAAACATTCCAGTTATTATGCTTCTGTGCTGCCTAAATACAATACAATACAATACAACACAATACAATACAATACAATACAATACAATACAATACAATACAATACAATACAATACAACACACTACACACCACTACACACCACTACACACCACTACACTACACTACACTACACTACACTACACTACACTACAAACCAAACCAAACCAAATCATTGCAATGCAATGCAATGCAGTACAGTACAATACAGTACAGATCTCTTGTTGTCAGCTGTTGGCGGACCTAATTTGGATCAGTCTGTAATAGCAGACGCTTCAAGCTTGTTAAAGCGCCTTAGTTGATTCCATTTTCATCGGCCTTGACTCTTCCACTTTAGAACTCACTATGTAGCGGATCTCAGTAATGGCTAGTCTTAATTACCAGGACACTTTCGCAGATCTTTCGTAGTCAGCTGGTGGCGGACCTATCTTCCACAATCTTGTCAAAGCACTTCAGAAGAATCCATTCTCAGTGGCTTAAATCTGCTACATTATAGGTTATCGTGTACTGGATCTCAGCAATGGCTAATCTTAGTTACTGGACACTCTCACAGATCTTTTGTTGTCAGCTGTTGGGGGATCTAATTTAGGCCATACTATAAATAACAATAGACGCTACAAGCGTGTCAAAACACTTCAGACTTCAGACGAATCCATCTTCAGTAGGCTGAATCTGCTACTTCATATGTCACTGTGTACCGGACCTCAACAACGGCTGGTCTTAAATACCAAAGATATTCTCACAAATGTCTCGTTGTCAGCTGTTGGCGGATCAAATTTAGGCCAGAATATAACAACAGACGCTACAATCTTGTTACAGCTATTCAGAAGAATTCGTTCTCAGTGAGCTGAATAGATCTGATACTTTAAAGGCCATTGTGTCCCGAACCTCAGCAATGGCTAGACTTCATAACCAGATAAATGCTCTCACAGATCTTCAGTTGTCAGCTGTTGGCGGACCTCTCTTAGGTCCAACAATAACAGCAAATCTGTACAAACTTGTTAAAGCGCTTTCAAAGCTTTAGAGTTCAGTGTGTGCTGAATCCGAACAATGGCTGAACCTAATTATCAGGAACTCTCTCGCTGATACCTTGTTAAATCTTCTCTAAATTATGTCTTTAAAAAATAATTTATGATTAAAAAAAGACATAATAATCATCATTTCATCTTGAAACATTATCAGATCCGGTTTGCACTGAGAATCTCCATAAACCAACACAGTAGGGCGATCATTTCTCATTAATCTTCTTATTCATTTTAACTTCAAGAAGGATCATTGTAACGAATAAGTGTTCCAGGGACCCAAAAGCCAGCCAGTGAACTCCAAAACTTGAGATGTTTTTCACAGGGCCTTTCACATCGATTGTTTTTTAGGGATACAATGATATGAACAACTTCCCCCTCACTCTTCCCTCCCTCCCACTCCCCCCCCCTCCCAAAAAAAAAGGTCAGGGTCACGTCAACGAAGAAGAATGATTCACATACACTTTACTTACATGTAGTTGGTCCCGGCATTTTTCATATTTTTAGCCCTGAATAATTATTATGAACTTTACTTTCGTAGAATACAAAGTATAAATTACAGAGCCACCAGCTGTCTCTGGCGGTCAGCGTATAATCTCTCTGCGGTCAGCGTATAATCTCTCTACCAGAAGTGACTGGAGATACTGTAGAGATTCTGTGATAGGTGGAACGCGAGAGCAGGTAATGTAACTAAACTATGTGCAGTGATGTAACTAAGTGTAAAAGTCAGCCAGAATAATACAATACCACCATTAGAAAATCTTGCTCTAGCATCTCTCTCTCTTTCTCTTTCTATCTCTCTCTCTCTCGCCTCTATTTTTTTTTTTTTTTTNNNNTTTTTTTTTTTTTTTTTGCGCCCTCTTTCTGTCTCTCGCATCTCGAATATTCCCGGTTTGGTAACACAGATTCTATAGCTGCTGCTGTAAACCTCTGATTGTTTAAACTCACTTTAAAAGACCCACAATCTCTGTATCGCCATTTGTAGTAAATTTGAACTTGACATGAACAAAAAATTCCTTTAAGTCAAGATTTAAGGCAGGTCACTTTCTAATCTGTCCATCAAATGGGTATGATTTCTCCAATCCTTGGACTTAGCTGGAACTAAAGCATCTCGTCCTACTGGAGTTAAATGACAAGTTTGTACATGTTATGTTACAGTCTGTCGGAGACGATCATTTTCAGGCAGTGAGTGTGCGAAATTTGAAAGCCACACAATTAATATAAACGGCGGATTAGAAAGCGACCCTAGGCAATGTCGTGTTTTATCTGAATAGACAGCATTAGATTACAGGATATTCTCAGGGTTATTGGAATCTGTTGTTTTTTTTTTTTTTGGTCTTCTTTCGGCCCTATTAACATGTTTGTATTATTCTACAAATACTCATGTGATATGGGGAAATTTCTCCCATGGAGGTTAAAGTACTTTTTTTGCCCGATTTTTTGAGGAAGAAAAAGAGGTCAGTTGATCAATACTCAAAAAGTTTTCACAAATCTCTTTTAAAAAAAAGGTCATCTCGAATTCTGATTTTCATTTTTCATATGGCTGGTTTTGACCGCGTGCTAATACATAGGCCTACACTCTTGATTTTTTAATCTAGAAGGCTCAAATCGTATCTGAAACTTTAAAATTGGATGCTTTATTTAGATCACAGGTCATTTACATAATTATTTCTATACTCTGACACTGGCTGGCAGGGCCCCTCCAAAAAGGGATATTTTATAAATTAGCGGATTAATTGGGTTGTAGGCCTACATTAAACAAAATGAGTGATTTGCCTTAATAGATGCTAAGAACCTCAAACGCCGCGACTCTGAGTGGAAGGAAAAAGTCAGTGTCGATGAACTGCGGAACGTCACGATGCCGAAAAACAATTAAAAGCAGAACGAATCTTTCAAACAATTTGGTCAGATCTAGATAAAAATGTAAAGTTTCTGCCTGAAATTGTATGCAATTGCACTGACAAAACTCATGCCCCTGTTTTCGATTTATAACCTTAGGGTACAAAATCCATATTTATTCCACACTACTTGTTTGTTTGCTTCAATTTTAGAGAAAAGAAATAGAAAGGGCAAGGGAACTGGCATTATGTACTTCCAAAATTTCACAAAATACTTGCGGCGAGGCAGAGATGGGTGTTTATACGAATAACAAATGCAAGTGTTTACGGTATGCCTGAAGTCTTTGAGGCCGTCCTTAATTCACCGTATCTTTCTACGTCTCGGGAACTATTGGCTGAAGCGACATCGGTACCGGCACCAAGATGGCTGTCCATCCACTTCCGTGTCAAATTACAGAGCGCAAGCATATCACATGCTCCTGAGCCTGCATTCCAACCCACCCCGCCCCCTTTCTCCTCCTGGTATTTTATTGTCCACATGATGCCATCAATTCCCTTTGGGGCCCTGCTTGTGAAATGCTGGTTAAGAGCTCTTGATAAGGCGCCAATTCGCCGTTACCCCGTTACTTAATCAAGTTAATTTATATAGACGTCAGCAAGGAACATTCGTTGGGCTTACCCGCTGACCCTGCGCAAAAGGCCTTTAGTGCGTTTCGCTAAGTCCGGATACGCCCCCCTTTTGCAGTGAAGTTTACCTTCCATTAGGGATTCATACTTCATTCACGTGCCTCAGCCGAAGGCCTGGACACACGGAAATTGGATCCAAGTCACACTGTTTTGTTCCGTCTCTTTTCTAAGAAGTGTGATAGTAAAAGTGGCTGTGAAGTGAGACGGTGTAAAACGTTTGTTTTTAAATCATCCTCGCCGGTGAGTTTTTCATTTACTGGAAAACCCAACGGATATGTGAGCAAATGTTTAATTCCTTGCTGTTCTGTTGTTTTTTTTAAAAAAAAATCTTACACAGTCTCTTCATTTCTACAACTTAATTACACTATTATAACAGAATGGTTAGGAATGTCGATCATTTTTCTACATTTAAATACTATTATTGCTATAGACCAGTGTGCATCCACCGTGGCATGTTAATAATAGATATACTTCGTTACTACGTGTGAATTTCACATGCCTGGATTCATTATTAGTTTATCTCTTACATTATTCAGATGGACTTCCAATGATAAGTACATGGCACTAATAATTACACTATTGAATATTTCCCCGGTTTAAATGGCCGAAAGTCTAGATCACCATGATAAAATACATTTGGGATAATATTGTCGGAGTGAAGGTGTGTGACTGTATTTCAATAGCAAACATAAACGTGCTTGAAATATAAGATTATTAAGATCGCAGACAACTGTTTTATAAGCATGAAGAATCCAAAATTTTCCCTTAGCTTTTCAGTTGTTCCACACTTTCGAATAAGCTAGCCATGACATACAATGATGTAATATTTGCCATATGGCCTCAGAGTGAAGTTAGAAGGCCTGAATGACTCAGTAATGCTTATAATAAGTTACTGCCAAATAAGCATTATGATTGGACAACAGACCTGCGAATTAAACAAGATGTGGGGGGCGCTAATCTGTTAAATGTTTAGCCATGTAGAGGTCTGGACTGGCATGTTTTAGATACGTGGAAAGGTTTTATTTTTTTTCTCAGCTTGTCGGAAAGATCAAGTTTCATGATGTCATCATTACAGGCCTTAAATTCGGAGACAAAATGATACCAGGATGTATATACATGAGTTATATATATAGAGAGGTTACCATTTTATACATCTAACATAACATAGTAAGAATTTCAATGATGACGTCGTCAAAACCAGCGCTGAAGTCGGATGACAACAGTAGCAATTTCTGAATGTGACCTAATTTGGGTGACAGACTTACATGAAGGAAAGTAATAATTATGACGATGACGTCATCACAACTGATGTCAAATTCGAAAAATCCAATGCTAGCATTTGCATATGACCGACTTTGTGGAATATGTTCTTAACGTGGACGATCATAAGAATCTCGATGAAGATAAGATGTCATCAGAATTGGCATTATATTCGGAAAACACCATTACCAATATCTGCCTGTGATGTAATTTGTAGATTACGATTTTATGCGTCAGCGTGGACGATGATAAGAATTGTCATGATGACGTCATCGGAAACGACGTTAATTTTTTTTTTTTAAATGCTGTCATTATTTGCATGTGACCTGAATTGTAGAAAGCGACCCTAGACCTACGCAGACCTAAGAGACGTCATTATGAACAATACTCGATAGGCAATACTGTATAAATAAGACCAACAATAATAAGTAAGACAGACAGCAAACAAGGACAAACAATAGAAGTACACCACTGTCTTAGCGTCTCGCTTACCTGTTGTCTGTTTACACTCTTTCCGGATATCGTGCGGGTGCATTAATTAAAAGTGCTTGGTTCAGAACGATGGATCCTTTAATTATAATTATTATATTATGACTCCGCTGAATTCGTAGTTAAGCAAGTAGCAGCGACAAAACAGCGATTAAAAGGAGTTGCGATGGTTAGTGGCTTTTATTCAGACAATGCAGTCGATCCCGCTTAATCACATCTCCTCGGTAGAATGGGACAAAGTTGCGACTAAAGGAAGGTTTAAGTGATATAAATAAGATGTAAAAATTACTATTGATCTCGTTTAATCGCAGTACTTAGGGAACACATACAATGCCGCCAATTGCCAGCGATTTTTATATTTAAGTCGTTTTTACTTAATCTTGACTCTCTGGGGGCATGAAAAAATGTTGTGATTAACGGAAATTGCGATTATCGATTAATTTGTTTTGTTGTTTGTTTTGTACAACAATGCAGTATTTCGCAAACTGGAAAATGTTCCCATTAAGCTGCAGTAGCGATTAACCGTTTTGCGATTAATCAGAGTCAATTGTATTTTTATTAGTGTATAATTTTTGCTGTGTGAATAATTATAGAGGCTTTACCGGTGGATTCTGTGACAGGAAGGAAGAGACACCCGATTCAATGACAATAAGCTAAAGGCGTGCCTCAAATTTCCGTGCTGTTGCCCAGTTTTTCAAGTCAGGCGTTTTGGTAAGCTGTTTGTGGAGAAGTGACAATGAAGGGCGTATTCCACCCTGTCGTGGTGGCAGTGGTGACGGTCCTGCTCTTGTCGCTGGTGAGGCTCACGGATCAGAATGAGCGGAAGAAGCGACAGATTTTGCCAGATCAGTGAGTAGTTTGTTTTGTTGCCTTGTAATGGCAATATTCCGGGGATCTTCTCAGCCTGTGCTGTGCTTGGTTTAGTAAAGAGAGCTGGATTAGGAGTGAGGGGAGCACACACGAGTGATTTCCTAGATTATGACAATGATCAGGAACTGTTTCAATGAGATTTCTTCTTTTCTAAGCCAGTCTCTCACTTTATCCCTAAACCTGAACCCAAGCACAAGATGAAAGGGCCCTGGATAATATTGGTGTACGGGATTCAGTTTAATACTAAATAGAACACTCTAAATTGTTTGTCTCAGGTATGCTTTATAATATATCTTAAGGACGTACGTAACAACTGAGAACTCGCGCATTAAGAATGGGATCTCCTACCATCGTAAGAATTACATTAACTCCGCATGCAGAACGCTGGTAAGGGTGCACTCTGCACCGATGCACTTATGTAATTCTCACGATGGTAAGAGAACCCATCATCAATGCGCAAGTTCTCAATTCATCAGACATCGCGTAAGAGTGAGAGTCTTGTTAAAAGGGTTCTTGGTAAAACTCGGATTTAAGTGCAATTATCAGTTAAAGTGAACCCCCCTTTCGTCCTGTCGAAATCTTCCTCAGCTTTATACAACAATTTGTGTGTAATAATAAGACCTCATAACATAATTTTCTTTGCTTTACTTACAATTATTTTACCTGTTCCTTCCTTTTATACTTTTTGGTGTTAAGGAGAGATGCATTTAATATGAATACTAGATGTGTGGTTTCAGCAGTGAAGTTGTGGTTCAAGGTTTCTGCCATGCTATCTATCTACTCTTTCTTGGTCTCCCCTAGCTTAGAAACCACAAGAGTTTGTGTTGAAAGTCTATGATGCTATTTAGTTTATAGGCATTCTCAGCAAATATCCAAACTACTTAAGTGAATGATGAATTTTTGGCTTCTCGATGTGGTTGGTAATTGGTTTTGAGTCGATCTTGTCTATGATAGTACAATAAATACAGAAGTGCAGTGGTCCCTTGCAAACAAGAGCACACAAAGTAAGGACGCTGTGGACCAGAATGATTCATTATACGCTCGCTCCTTATAATCTTTAGTGTTTTAAAATGATTTTGACTTAGGACTACTAGTAGATTTGCCAATAGCAAACTGCAACTGCCTGCTGTCGCCATTTTGAGTCTCATGAGAAGTTCATAGAAACAAACGCGGTATCGAACTGGTTCTCACTGGTTCTTTGGAAACAAAGTGCGCGCGCAATAGATATACCACCTCTACACAACTTATCCCGGGGTTTTCTCTCTGTAGGTGGGTCTATGCCATCTCTGAAGATACTTCCTTTTTACTTTAAAACTAAATTTTACCTGGCACTGCCCGGTTTGCACTTAATAGTGACGACCTGTTACTGAAATTTTTATATATACTATAGAAGATGAGGGACTAGACCACTAACATTAATATTAGAATTTTTTTTCAGCGTACGTGAGGTTTAAGCTCATGCCATTCTATTGCAACTGTGTGATATTTGGTAAAATCCCTGGTGACACACTTCCTTAAAATAATAAGTAACATCTCAAAAATTATCAGACTAAGCTCACCGTCCCCCCCCCCCNCCCCCCCCCCCCTTAAATAGTCTATAAGAGAAAGAATACCTAGACTTTACTGTATTGCCTTTCCACCCGGTTACACTTGGCGATGTCGGCAGGATGTCTCATTAGGACCTTGGGGATGCAGTAACGAGAGTAGATATTACTGATATGCTGCTATATTTCTGTACTCAGTTTCTTTTACGCTCTCCACACACTTTTTTTCTTTCAGACCCCGTATCATCACCCAAGATGGACATCTAATCTTCCAGTCTGGGATCAATCATAACATCACATTCAGATCTGGGTCAGGGGGCGGAGTTTTCTTGGATAATATTGACCTTAAAAATGCTATTGCTCAGGTGGGTATGTCGCTAAAAACAACAACAAATAAAGTTCCACAATTTTACTGCAGAGGGGGGATTAGTGGTGAAGGAGAGGCCGGATTGGGGGGAAAGGAGAAGGAGGGCAGTGTTTTTATAAGAACCTTAGAGTGCAAGTATGTTTGCGTGTAGGCATGCTTGTGTGGATGTGTGTGTACACGCATGTCTATTTGTCTGCCTGTTTGCCTGTCTATCAGTAATAAAACTGGAAGACGGACATATTCCTCTTTATAACCATGTTTTTCTTTCTTATCATGAATGTAGGGCTCAAAATCCGGTTTAGGATTGCTTAAAGCCCATCTTTGATGGCCAAAACAAAACCCCCCAAAAAATTCAAATTTTATACAGCTGAAATTTAGCCTACATGAACAGACAGTGTCATGGTTGTACATATCAAAATGCAGTAGTTTAGTCACGGATACCAGATATGCTTCTGACAGACTGACCCAGCGGGTGAATTTGGGACACTATTTTTTTTTTTCACTGTGATAAAAAATATTACACCTTGATCAGTCAACCTTGCACAAGAACAGTACTTGTAATTTTTCTTTCTGTACGCGTAAAGTTAAATCCAGCTTCTCCAAATATCCTGAGTTTTTGGGGTTTTTTTATGTTCATACGGGATATCCACATCTAAAGCGATGATAACGATGAAGTCACAGTCTAGAAATAAAATATGATTCTGCCCAGGTATGACACAATACGTTTTGAAAAATATATGATGGATTTTAAAAAAAAATATGATTAGACACTTTGTAAAGACTGGCATAACAGAGGTACAAACAAAAGCAAGTAAATGATAATGGGTTTCAAAACATTGAATAGTTTTACTGTATTGTTACCACTACTACTACTGATAATAATAATAATGATGATGGTATGATAAAAACAAAGATGATTGCTTGGCTAACAATGTGCTGATTAACTACGGAACAAATCACATTTGTTTTACATTGTTTACAGTTTCCATCAAATGGTTAGTGTTGCCGGCAATGACGAAGCGCCGTTGTCGTTGGATTTTGATGGTTGTTGTAGTGTGATGGTTGAAGCGATGATGGTGCTGGTGATATTGTGGTGGTTGTGGTGAGAGTGAAAGAGGAAATAAATGTTGTAAAGATGCAACAAGGCGCTTGACGAAAACGTAGAAATGACGAGGGGGAGGTGCGGGGCCCGGGGGTCAGCGAAAGGCTTGTGGCAATGGATTTTGTCATAGAAGTAAAGTTTATGCAAAGAATAATTCAAATTCAGTTTTAAGACTGAACAAGTCTGTCGTGAAGAATGAAAAGTCATGGCATAATATATAACAAATGTATGAAAGTTTCGCTATAACAAAATAATCATGTGAAAAAAATTACTACGAACAAATTGTAGCAGTAGGGGATTTACGGAATTATCCAATCTTATAATACAGACCTAGACTAGATCTAGTCTATGAGTACCGCCTGTATGAATAAATGAAATGAAAACCTAGGAAAGGATTTGAAATTTGGAAATTAAAAGAACAGTATCCTAAAAGTAACTTTAAAATAACTGCTTATTCAACTTATAAACGAAATGAAAGACTTTAGGAAAGCTTTTGAACTTAAAACGACAGTATCCTAAGTAACCTTATAATAACTACTTCCTTATTTAAACTGTTCCGTTACCCGTTCCGCAATCTTCCACATTCTTATTACTTCATACGTAAGAAATTTAGTCGTTATAATCACACTAGCGGGACAGTCCAACTTTATTGCCAGAAAATCCCACAAACGAACTTAACATTGTTTTTCACTGGCCGATACCGTTCCCCCGAGCGAAACTAGCAACCCACCACGTATCTTGTAACGAAGTCTTTAATCAGTTAAGTAGTTTTTAAACGTGATTAAGAGACATTTGTTGAGTTGTCTGACTCACTTCAAAAGGTCAGAGTCACACTAGAAAGAAGTATCTCTGCTCTCCGCTTCTCCAGTCCTAAAGTCTGCACATTTTCCTTCTATGTACATTTTGAAGCAAACACAATTGAAGAGCGTGTTTCAACCTTCGGTATGCGGTCGCTGAATATTTTTGAAATAAGGGAAAATAACTTAAAAGTAATTACATGTATTTTTATTTACTGTTAATTGACATAAACATTGGAAGGATGCAGATTTTGAGCTCTTTTAGTTTACAATGGATTAACACTGAAATGCCTGTCTAAATACGCACCAACCCATTTTTCAACGAAAGTGCATTTACTGAGTACTGGAAAAACGATCTTCAACTGCAGTTCCTCCATCGTTCATTAATGTGAGCTAGATCCCTCAAAACAAATGTGCAGGTTTTGAACAAAGTCAGTCATAAAAGAAAATTACCTACAACAGTGAAATGAGGGCAAAGAAACTTCTTGGGACACGTAATGCGAAGACAACAGCTAGAATAATTTATTTGATCGCATCTAGAAAACTAAATGATAGCCAAAACGGAGGGAGTCAATGAGAGATCATTCCATTCTGGAAGGAAGGAATGGCAAACTGCAAAAAGCACAGGAGAAATGTTGAGAAGGACAATAGACAGACAAAAGCGGAGGTCTATAACCGTTAACGCCAGTTGGATGCAGGGCCGTCTTACCCGCAGGGCACTATGGGCAGTAGCCCAGGGCCCCGGGCTCTGGGGGGCCCCGGGTGTGAATTTTTTCAGACACATGGTAGGCCTATAGACTTAACCTTTTACTTTGTATCAAGAAGGTAAGGGGCCCCGTGGGGCCTGAGTGCCCATGGCCCCCGAAATACTTAAGACGGCCCTGGTTGGATGGTGCTCGAAGAAGATCACACAATGATAACTGAATCAACTCACAGGATGTTTCAACATTATTTCAGGCCACAAGCAACAAAGAATCGATCGATTCTCTACGCCAGTTAATGGATTCGGTAAGTTTGGAATTTTATCTTCTATCTGATGCATAGTGTCTCTACTTTTGTTATTAATATTGCTAAGATATATACGAAATTTACGGACTTATATATTAAGCATTGTTATTCCACAATATTTATAAGACTGATGGGTGTCAGCCCTACATTCCCAAAGACCACAGGCCTGTATTCCCACAGCCCTATGTTCCCAGAGCCCTATGTTCCCACAAACCTATTTTCCCACATCTCTATGTTCTCAGAATCCTTTATTCCCATATCTCTATGTTCCCACAGCCCTATAATTTCACGGCCCTATATTCCCACTGCCCTATATTCCCACAGCCCTATGTTTTCACGGCCCTACATTCCCATGACCGGATAACGTGCTCAGGAAGACAAATGCAGGGAGAAAATAGAGGAAGGAAAGAAAGTGATATGGCGGGAATCAAACCCGCGACCTCTGCGTCTTTTTTTAAAAATTATTTTTTGAGGAGCGGCGTGGATGTGTATAGACATCTATCTGACTCCGAACTGACAGACAGGCGATAGGTGGCGACGCAGAGATCGTGGGTTCGATTCCCGCCCCATCACTATCTTCTCTTCTTCCATTTTCCCTGCATTTGTCTTCTTGGGCACTTTGCCCTTTATCCTACTTTGTGTGAGCATCTGTTTGTGTCGGCTCACTCCCCACTTCGATACATAGACGTGCCCTATTGTCGCCGTCATACTGAATGTACAGTGTAGAGCCCGTGCCTATTATAAACAAGAAACTGATAAAGTCTCTAGTGCCTAAGTGATTACTTATAGTCCGTCCAAGAATAAACGGTTTTCGGTTTGTTTTTTTTGTTGTTGTTGTAATTTTTTTAATATTACCGGTTCGCCTCGGTCTTCTGATTGGTCAGACTTTTTGTTAAAACCTATGCAGTATACACCTCACTTGAAACATGCATTGCATTTATCTGCAACAAGCATGTTTGCGTCTAAAAGAGTTTTTTTGTCCGCACGTCACATTCCATAAAGCTATAAATTAGATAAGGTTCACCATTTCGCTGTTGCCGAGTTTTTTATATAATTTCATTAAGAAAACTTTTTATTTCAAACTCAATTAATGTGAAAAAAATAAGTTTCCAGTTTAGCCAGATTGAAAGACGGGACTATGCAAAATTTGACTAAGATTGATCGAACCAAACCGGTGCTATTTAAAAAAAAACGAAAACCTTTTATTGTTGGACCGACAGTAATATTGTACATGATAAAAATAATCATTATAATAATAATCATAATGATATAGAACAAAACACCCTGTCTCCAACTGAATGAACAGTACAAATATCTCTTGCTTTCTACCTAGACCTATACACCCTTACTACTGTGGGAACAACAGTAGAAGGATGATGGGTGGAGGTAATGGAGATACAGCTGCATGCTTTAGCTACGGTTGACTCCGCTTATTCGCAACAACCTGGTTGCATTGCAAAAATTGCCGTTAAAGAACGATCCCAGTGTCCATCTACTTATATTATACTTATTGTTTTATCTCGAATATTTTCTTTAAATTAAGTTGCGATTAAACAGATGATAAACTTATTGTGATTAATTATATAATAGAATGTAATTCATCATTGCTATTTCATCCCCAATAAGAATCCAACCAATGTCACCAATAGACTGGATAGTTTGCAGAACCAAGTGACTTCTTTTAGCTCCGTCTCTAGAAGGATAAGCTTGTTCATTCCTAGAATCACACGGTTTCAATTTCAGGTGAGTATATTTTTTTATTGTTTTGGGAGGATTGGGGAGATGAAGTGAGTAGGAGTGAACGAATTTTAAAGTCTCTTCATTTTTTTATTTCTTTGTGATGAGTGTTCGCTATTTATGTGTGTGAAAATAGTATGTGGTCACGCTCGTTCCACATTTGCCTAAGCCATTTTTTGAGGTCTTGAGAAATTAAGCCCTCTCAACCTGTTGCTCAAAGCAAAAACAGTTAGGCAGATGTGGGTTAGCTTGTAAAATTAGTATATATTAAAGGTATAATAGCATCATTTTAATAGGAAAAATGTTCAGCGGAAGACCATAATAGTATAAACAACTCAAATCATCAATAAAAAACAAACAAACAAACAAACAAACAAACTTAGGCAAATGTAGAATTTACTAGAATGAGCGAGACGAGGAGATTATATTGTGTCCGGCTGACAAAGGTTGGTTCTATGTCCAAACATCGTCTGGTCCGAAAATCTGGATTAAATAATATTATGTTTTAAAATATCCAAAAAAATAGAATATTTCACAAACACGTTTCAGATCTTTAGTTTGCAAATTTTGCCCGTTCTGCTGGTCTTCTCTGGGAGCATAACAAAGCCACGCAAGGCAGTTCACAAACCGTATTTAAAAGTAAAAAAAAATTACTCGGGTAACAGAAGCAGCATGACTGAATAAAATTCAAAGAAAGAGAGAGAGGAGAGAGAGAGAGAGAGTCGGGATTTAGAAAGTTTCGCTCATACGCATAAATTAGATCCTTCCCCCTTTTTATATATACACACACACACACACACACACACACACACACACACACACACACACACACACACTCTCACACACACACACACACATACATACATACATACATACATACATACATACATACATACATACATACATACATACAACCAACATACATACTAAATACATACATACATATACGCACTCCAAAGAGCAGGGGTCTCAGGTCAGGGTGGAGCATGGATTCAAACCTCCGGCACTTAGTGTACACAGAGACTGCTCTCAGGCCTCAGGTATAGACTAGACGCCAACCTATATCATTCTTCACATTATCATGCACATGCATGTGTTTAAAGTTAAAGCCTTTTGTGAGAGTATTTTTATCTATTGCTAATGATATACTGATGATGATGATGATGACGATGATGATAATGATGATGATGATGAAGACGATGATTTTGTGAGAGTATCTTTATCTATTGCTAATGATATACTGATGCTGATGATGATGATGACGATGATGATGATGATGATGATGATGATGATGATGATGATGATGACGATGATGATCTCCAGGCTCAAAGGCAGCTGAGGACATTGGACACTCGCCTGACAACCGTAGAATCCCAGACTTCTTCGACGAGCGGGGGTGAGAGTCTGCAAACGCAAGTGACGAACTTAAGAAACAGAGTGCAAAGCTTGGAGACTGCGGTACGTGTCTTTAACCAAATTTTTCCCCATGATATTGTAAATATTTAAAGATGCCCATAGTTCTTCTTAGCCAGTTCCAACTTAAAGACTTCTTTTGGTCACACACGCCCCAGTCTTGTTGTTATATATCATTAGGTGCTGTCGACTGCCATCACTCCAGCCCTAATTCTCGTTGGCTGTTCCCACTCAATAGTAATGGAGATACGCATATAATTTTTAAGAAAATACATTACTTTTAATAGCTAGTGACAAGTAAAGTTTTTTGCTGTGTCTCTTCATCTGACCCACCCCCCCCCCCCCCCCCCNCCCCTCCCCAAGTTTTTAAAGAGAACAGGGGGTGAGCTCATTGATAGCCCCTATCTTTTCAATATGCTGCTTTAAGTTAACCTAAATAAGCCAGGGAAGTCAAAAATCCATTAGAACAGACCACAGCTAAAGTCACTGGGCCCCTGCGAGAGAAAAAAAAGCATGATGTGGTAAAAAGATTACCCTTACTTGTAAGTCCAACTCAAGTGATTTCAAAATTAATGCGCGTGTGTAACCTTTTTGGAACAATGTGGCCGAGTGAGTGATCACTGCTTCCACCTCCAGATGAAACAGAAGAAAATGAGTTCGATTCCCGACCTCTGTCATGCTGTACTGCCTTGGGAAAAGCATTTTATCTCAGTCAAAAGCTGCCGTCTTATGACAAAAAGGCACATATGCAGTAGAAATTGTACTGCATTGTTATGGGCTTTATTGTCATAGACGGCACAAGGATCTATAAATTGTGTACCCGACAATACACAGTAATATTGAACGGATGCAAGTTTAAGCACCGCCACAATAAAACATTGTATCCTCGCCACAGATTTGAAAAAAAAAGCATTGAGTGACTTGGCATGTGAACTTATGTGATCGCACATTGCCTGGAAACGAGAGTTCTGGGGTTCTTTAGTACTATTAGTTATTATAATTTTATTGTCTTCGGTCAGCTACACTACAATTCGGTACGACCAGCGGTGTCACGTACACCATTAATACAGAAAAAACGGATAATGCGTAGATTTTGGGACCGACCAAAAGTGTACTTAATAACAGAAATGCGTATTAGTCATACACATACCTTAAAGAAGTAAAATCGAGATAAACAATACTGTACTCAGTATCAGTGTTTACGTACAAAGCGTGTCCAGTGTTCCACTGGAAGTTTAAAATAACCACGTCATCAACGAAATGATCGTCTGATTTATATTATCGTGGTGGGGTTCCCAGGTCCCCAGCAGATTTGATCAGAGTTTACATAAAAGGTCTGTGTTGCTTTCTATCCGAACATCCCCCACATAGTCACAGGTCACAATAATGCAATAAGCTTACACCCCCACAGCTGTTACGACATGTTATGACCATATAGCAAGGGCAACGAACCACAGCTATAGTGCAGTTTTGTGTAAGTTCATAAGACTTCGAGGTAATGAGAGGTGGTAACTTGAACCCTGTGTAGGTCAACCAGTCTTCGATAAGGAACAGACGGCATTGTGTCAGTTCTAGCCTAGTCATGCCTGAGCCAGCTCAAACTATTGACACGGAATTCAAAGCTAGCGGTACGGAATCATCCGCCTTCGACGCCACATTACGAACTGTGCAGGCTCCTATGCATTGCTCAGTTCTTCCACATTTTGAAAGCTGTAGTGTAAGGCAAAGCACAATGGAGAAAACGACATTTATTTTGGCAAGCTATCAGGTATCACGTGCATGTCTGGGATAAATAGATTCATGGGGCTCTTGAACTTACTGTCCTTATACCGCGTGGAATATGGATTCCACGTAGGCGCCATACGAATTCCCATTAAAAAAAAAAACATCCACGTGACATTTTACCCAATGACAAAAGCAAAAAAAAAAAAACCCAGTGGGTCCCATATTGACTGACCTCGTGAGGGCTGCACACGGGCATCATGTGAACACCATATGGGAAACGCTCTAGCAAACCTTAAATCTACGTATGTAAGCTCACAAACCACATGGCGTCTGGCAGATGGGCCACAGTGCCAGTTAACCCAATCCCCAGACAAAATGGGGAAAATTCATATGATTCCCATAATGGGGAAATTCATATGATTCCCAAAATGGGGAAATTGATATGATTCCCATCTGGATCTAAGACAGGGTGTTTTCTGGGTCTTGCTGAGGATTTTATAGTACACATTCTGCAAGCAGCAAGGGAGAGTCAAGCGTTAAGTAAATCCCTGCAGCACACAAGTCCACCACTGTAAAATGTCGTATCATACTCAATAAGCGCAGCAAGTTACGCACTTTTTGTTTCATATTATGGTCTTGGTCTGATTCTATGCCCTTTTTCTAGGTGAGCAGGGTAACAGACAACTTTCGGGACGACTCAGAAGACATGAATCAAAGAGTGAGTCGTCCAAAGCTTCCCAACACTCACCCTCCTCAAGACCAAAGCTTCTCCCGACTAACCAACACTTTTTTTGTTTACAATAACATGTGCTGGAATATTGATTCCACAGTAGACAATGGTTAAAACAAAACAAAACAAAAAGATTAAACCAAAAGTATCGCGAAAACGAATCAAAACCAAACCAAAAAAAAAAACAAAACCCGTTTATTTTCCTCACTTTAGACGTCTTTGTCTAAACCGAAACTCTGTATAAACCGAATATAAGTCTGTGGTCCAGCAGGTTTAACCATTGTCTATTACTATTACATCATTATTATTATAGACTACATCCATGTCTCATCTATAGCTAGACTATATTATCATGAACCTCTAACACAGCAACAGTCAATTCCTCTCAGCGGCAATTTCAAGAGAGCATAAAGCTAGGTGCCTCTAAGCGAAGAGTGCAAATAAGCGGTGGTATTTGATTTTTAAATCTTCTCTATAGACTTCATGAATTAATGAACCATTGTTGGAAAATTACACAATTAGATGTATGCAACAGCGCAAAAGCGGTTTCTCCTGATCTAAGCTAAACCCGATATATACGAAATATTACATACATATATATCTGTATATCTATATACACACACACATATTTATAGCATTTATACAGCGCTCATCCCTGATACAGGCTCTGAGCGCTTTGCATAGAGAAGTAAATAAGATTATATAATATTCAGCTCACACACCCAAGCATACTGCACTATGTATATAAATATATAATATATGTATATATATTCCTGTTCATAGCTTCCGGTGAGTACACAGGGTCTCTAAGCTCAAATGCACCAGGCCAAAACATATCAAATTAGCAATTTTGAATAGAAAAATGTTGCAACATAACAAAAATCCAGTGGAGCGGAGTTGACAGTTTATTATGACTTCACTAACAGTTTACTGAGCACAGAATCTTCTGCAGTCCGTGGACAAAGACACACAGAATCGCCCTCTTTATGAAATCATATCTTTTTCTTGACCAAACTTTTGTTTTGTCTTAATGTGCTTCAGCAGCCGATTGTCCTAATATTTTTGTTATGTTTTAATTCAAAGAATGTTATCAACTTGCCCTTGCTCAGTGTCTATGCCTCGTATGCATAGGTGGCTTTAGTAATGTTAATTTTACCGAATGGCGAAATTTGAAAGACGTCATGATTAGCAAAGGCAGTCGTATGGCACTTAAAAAAAAACAAGTACTGTATTGCCACGACAACGGATGCATTGTCCCAGTGATGTCCTTTGCCCAAGAAAATCTGTCAAGAGGTTTTATGCTCAGTTATTTCATGAACATCTGCCAGGGGCGTCACTCAGGCTGATAGGAGGGGTTCACGGACTCAAGGGAAAGATTTAAGTAAGAAAAAGAGTGACAAAAGTTTGAAATATACAATAAAAGTGGCTTGAAATGAAATCTTTACCGTTCTCCTCATCCCGAGTGCTGAGTTACGCCCCTGCTCAACATCTGCAGGTCCTGGGTTCTATTTTACTAACATTTTCTCCTCATTTTCAGCTTTTCCGATTCCACGAATAATATTGATCAATACACTTTTCTCACTCACGTCCGCCTAATTTCATGTGCTAACATGTTTACCATGATATTTTCATCACGGTGACCTCATTTCTGCCACCTTATGACAAAAAGGCACATAAGCGCTATAAATCATAGTGGAAATTATGTGCCTTTTTGTTATACGACGTCAGTTACTTGTATCATTACAAAGACATCACTAAGCTAAGACGCCATTTTGTTTCTCTTCCAAACGTAGACTGGAAATAATCCACGTCGCCCGAATCGCCCGAATAATAATAATAACAACAACAACAACAGACAGATTCGTCGGCTGAGGAACAGGGTACTCTCGCATGAGACTCATGGGCATATTCGAGTCACGAATTTATTTTGCATAATCATTGCATCATTTGCACCGGTAGAAAAGCACGCGTTTAAACAGTGTACTGTACGCGATCTGATTCCCCTTGCCATGGCACGTGGAATGCTCTTGGCATGCAAGCTATCGGCCTATAGTGGTTGCCTGATTTTCCCAATGTAATGGCTGATTGTAGTGCAGTGTTTTGTAAAAGTGTCGAGTTGTCATATTCATTCATTATGTCGTTGGCGCCATTTCTATGTCTGCAGCCACCACCACCACCGGCATCCCCCATTATCATCATCATCATCACCGTAATTATCGCCCACAACATCGTTTTCACCATCAACATCATAGTAATCATTGTAAAATAAGCGAAAATTTTATAACACTATCTCAATCCGATCAACTTTGATGAAAACTTAATAAATGCTAAATGGTAAAAGAGTCTGAACGTTTCGGCAAAAGCCTTCTTCAGTAGAAATACTATTAATCATAGTAATCATCATTATCACCACCACCCTATCATCATCATCATCTTTATCATCATCATTATCATCATCATCACCACCATTATCATCATCATCAATTGTTTGTGTAAAAAATTTAATAAAAAAATGGTTCACTCCAGATGCATAATATAATGCACTATGTCACTGAACTGATTTCCATGTATCAGAGCCTCACACCATTTCGATGTGGCCCTGTAGTTAAGCATCACTATCTTTATCGTCACCTTCTACCACACGACCTTGATTGAAAGCTCACCTTCACCACTACTTCCTCCCTCCCCCACCATTCCCCCCTTATCTTTCTCTTCCTCTTCCTCTTCTTCCTTTTACTAAAAACCATGCAAGCTGATGACACAGATAAACCCTGTCAGTTGTTATGGACAGTATAAAACTTACAGATCTACTTCGGTGCTAGGACAGAAGTTCACTATTCTATCGCATGGGTGACCTGTTAAATTTACTACGTTAAACCACAAATGGCTTCAGAACGCCAAATAGGCATAATGCAAGGTGCTGTGTCGAATCGATTAAGCAGGTAACCTCTCCATCTCAGGTTAAATTCATTTGTCACGGATCTAAGACACTCTGTTTGTAACCCATGCAGTACACACTGAACATCACAACTGAAGTGATTATAAAACTTGTTCAGAATAAAAAAAAGACTGCCGAAACGAAACAAAAGCTGATCTGCTATGATTTTTTTTTCTTTGAGTCATTAGACTTTTTGATAGGGCTTAACAAGCATGGGTAAGACTTTTTCTGTCCTTGTATTTTTTTGTTTTCTTTGAAAGCGGAGACACAACACACACACAGGATATAGAGAGTTTTACATTAATGCATGTCTATGCATACTGCACTTCATAACCTATTGCATCTCTATAAAAATATTATAATCTTCAAACAGTCCCCTCCACAGAATAAAGAATTTACAGAAGCGACAAGAGGGAGCTTTAATGAAAAAAAAAATTCCTACTATGGCATGCCAGCCTTACCAGTAATGGCAGCCTTACATGTCGACTAAGCCAGTCAATGTAATTACAGCCTAACATACGTGTAATGAAGTGTCCATGTAAAGAGCAAGGTCGTTATTCAGACTTAAGTCCTCTGTTCTACAATAGAGAAATTGCTATACGATTTGAAACAACCACCTCAGCAGAAAATCTTCATCAGTACTCTTAAGCCACAGTGCGCTAACCAAGAAAGATAGCAAAGACAAAATTTCCAGATTGATGTTAGCATTTTGTGTGTGTGTGTGTGTGTGTGTGTGTNGTGGGTGGGTGTGTGGGTCTTGAGTTCACCGATCATACATTATCGTGCAACTCATAATTGAATTGAATAATCCCGCACACGGCTTAGTATTCTTAAACTTACAGAACGCACAGAGGTGTGGCAGTCTACACACTATCGCACCACAGTAAATATAAACAAAACTTTTAAAAAAAAAAACAACCTCGCTTTGCTCGTACCATTTTTTAACTAGTCACAACCAATCTTCAGACTCCGGGGAAAAGGCTATTCGGAAAAAAACTGCAATTATCTTTTGTCCTCTCTGTAGACTTTTAATTTTGTGATTCCACCATCATATCCATCATTCCATGACATCGATCGCATCCCCTCTTAGTAAATGACACCGCCCACCTGCACTCTTACTAACCCCTATCACTTCCCTCCCCACCAGCCCCCGNCCAGCCCCCGCCCTCCTGCCCAACATAAATAATTGAAGAGCGTTTTTCCAAAACTCAGTAAATGCGCTTTCCTTGAAAAAATGAGCTGGTGGAGTATTCAAACACGCATTTCTGTGTTAATTCATTCAAAACTTAAATGACCTCAAGATCTGGACTCCTTCAGATTTTACATCATTTAACAGTAAATTAAAATAACATATGTGAAGAGCAATTACCTTACTGTTATTTCCCTTAATTTCAAATATATTCAGAGACAACATACCGAGTTCTGAAAAAAAAAAAACAACCACGCTCTTCAATTATCCTTGTTATGTCTTCTTTCGGTGGCAAAATGTTCTAACATGAAATGACATGTTGACATCGTTACATCTAAAACTGAAGGACTTCATGGCAAAACGCATTATACACCATTCGGGGGTTGTGGCAAAACAGACCAGATACAAAGCATATTATTTTTATGTGAAAGGCGAAATTCTCGTACTTAAATAATGTACATCAAATGTCCCTCTATGGAATGGAAATATACATGTATACTAAATACTTCTCCTGCTACATGAAGTATGTAGAATAAGCTAAAAATTCATATTGGTGGATACCGCGTTTTGTCATGAAGCCCTTCAACTATAAACTCGTCTCTGATGATTATGTCAGAGTAAAAGATGGCTGATATAGAATCTAAGCTCTACATACATGTTCAGTTTATTTCATCAGCATGCCTGCCAATTCCAAGACTATGATATCGGTTTCAGCCATTGAAAACGTAGATCTTGATAACAAAATACAGCAGCCAACCAGATAAGTCGATAAGTGGCAGTTGGACATCGCCTGTCTCACAGAAGTTTTTATTTTCCATTTCATTCATGCATTTAGCAAAGAAATTAGTAGAAATTGAGAGGTTGGGCTTTCTAAACGATGGTATTTCTTACCATCGTAAGAATTACATTGGTGCATTGGTACTGAATGCATCCTTAGTAGAGTTCAACATGCAAAGTTAATGTAATTCTTATGATGGGAAGAAAAGCCGTTGTTAATGCGCCAGCTCTCAATCATCATTACATGCGTGTCATATCTTTCCCCACTCTTTCTTGCTTCATCACGTCGCCAGTGACACAATAATAATATTAATATGTTGTCAAAACTAATGCATTAATTTTCTTTCCACCTCCCATCAGATAAGCACTCTGGAAACCACAGTTAGAAATCTGCAGACGGTGAGTATTTTGTTTGACATCCACTTCTGCTTCGGCGGTGAGCAGTGGACCAAAAGATATCGGAACAACATGGAAGGAAATTTTTGCTAAAGACCGAAATTTGTTTTCAGCATAGGTTACTTCAAATAGAATGAAAAAAAAAAACCCAACACAAAAGATAATGAATTTATGACCAAACATGCTCCACATTCGACTGCTACATACATACATACATACATACATACATACATACATACATACATACATACATACATCCATCCATACAGTACATACATCCATACATACAGACAGACCGACACACATACACACACACACACACGCACAGACACAAACACACACACACACACACACATATACACATAAACACACACACACACACACACACACACACATACATACAAACAAACAAACAAACACAAAAGTTCACATACTTAGTCACTACCATCATTATCTTGTTCCTCACCAGCTCCTGACAACGAATGAGTGCTTGAGCAACCCATGCCTGAATGGAGGAACGTGCGTGGATATGTACAACGGTTACTTCTGTAGATGTCCGGCTAACTGGCAGGTGAGTTGCAGACTGACCAGTCAGGCAGCCAGTTAGTCAGCTATGAAGCCCATCAATTGACTGCCAACAGATAGATGAAAAACACGGACAAACTGATAAACTGACAAACAAACAGAAAGGGCAGGGCAGGCGAGTAGGCAGGCAGATGCTGATACAATTGGTGGATCCAGTGCGGGAAGAGTTCACCGGGTGCTCGTGAAGCCCCCCTCCCCCCCCCAAAAAAAAACAAACAACCCATACACATACTCACCCTCTCCCTCCCCTCCCCCGAATTTTTCTACAAGTAATGCTCTAAATACCACTTATAAACTTCACTCTTCACTTGTCGATAATTTTATAAAGTTATTAATCTCGTAGCTTTAAATCTGTGATATATATAACATTAAATATTAATGAAATAGTGACATAGTCTAGTGTTCATTCCTGTGTATTGTTAAGTCTAGAATACATTATTTATCCGATACCCGGGGAGTGCCAGTAACGTGGTGACCCCTTTCCTCCCCCCCCCCTCTTTTTTTTGGAGGGGGGAGGGCTGCACTGGATAGTATTCATAAACCATATAGTACACAGGGATGACTATTGAAAGAATGCCATGTGGAGCGAATAAACTGATCGCATGTGAAACGGATGGCTTTCTATCCCTAGAACTAGCTGGCACTTGACATTTGTCACAGGATCTAGGCCTACGCTAATCTTAATGAGCTTAACAATATGGACTTTTGCACTGTATGTATCGAAAACATGGCACTCTTGAGGACACGCCCCCCATCCCACCAAAATGCTCTCATGCCTTCTGGCTATCTATCCCCAAAAGAAACGTAAATGCCTCACTTGTCCCCTCACCTCTTCCTCAGTACTCCCTGTCCCCTTACGTGGTTCAACCCTATATATTTTGTTAGACCACCGCTCTCCAATTAAAAAAAAATTAAACTTCTGTATCTTGCAGGGTCCACGGTGCACTGAAGATGTTAACGAGTGCGTGGTGTACACTGGCACTGATATGGGCTGCCAGAATGGCGCCACCTGTGTGAACACTCCTGGCAGCTTCAGGTATTGTAGTCCACCTTATTTTTCTTGACAGACTTAAATAATCCCTTTCAAATAATATGATGAACAGCATAATTCTTGCTGAAAACATCGATGAGAAAACCGATTAAATCATCGAATTATCGATTTCTGGATATCGGTGCACCCATCATGAGTTGGAGTGTCATTTAGAAAGCATGGATAGTACCCAGTGAAGAGGACCGCAAGGCTGTGCGACAATTGCAGAATTGTTTTCATATTCATCTCAAGCCATGCAGCAAACTATTCTGCAAGCTATTCAACAATTGCAGAAATGTTTTCATATTCCTCTTATGCCATGCAGCAAACTATGCTGTAATGGCTGCAAGGCTGCTCAGTAACTGCAGAAATGTTTTCATACTCCCCTCAAGCGTTGCATCAAACTATTCTGCAAGCTACTCAACAACTGAAGAAATGTTTTCATATTCCCTTCAAGCCATGCTGCAAAACTATTCTGTTTCGACTGCAAGGCTGCTCAGTAATTGCAGAAATGTTTTCATTTCCCCTTCTGCAAAATGGATCATTATATATTAAATGACCATTGCAATACTACACTAGCGATGCTCACGCAACTTCCGTTCGTGAAATGCAGCTGATCTAAATATCTGTATTTTTAAATATTTTTTTTTTGGCTAAAAGGGTTTATTTCACATTTTAAAGTTGCACCATCCGATCGCTACCGTCGAAGAACAAGCTGACCTACAAATGGTCGTGGACACTGCTTCGACTCAGATAATTGCTTTCATAATTCAAAGATAAGAGATTTTCAAAGAGATCTTTACAGTTTCTATACAGTATGCAATGCTTTACTCGTGAAATTCGGAGAAATAGCGCCCCCCGATGTCAACCATGCTAAGCAATTCAAATGAGTGAATTGTCCCATTATGTCTCGTCTCTCCTTTTTTATCCTGAGCGATCTTTTCATATCTTGGAAACTGTCTGGCATGGCGTTCTTAGAAATAACACGGATAACATTCCNTGCACCATCCGATCGCTACCGTCGAAGAACAAGCTGGCCTACAAATGGTCGTGGACACTGCTTCGACTCAGATAATTGCTTTCATAATTCAAAGATAAGAGATTTTCATATCAAGTTTCTTTACGGGAGGGGAAGTAAACGGGAGATCTTTACAGTTTCTATACAGTTTGCAATGCTTTACTCGTGAAATTCGGAGAAAAAAGCGCTCCCCGATGTCAACCATGCTAAGGATTCAAATGAGTGAATTGTCCCATTATGTCTCGTCTCTCCTTTTTTATCCTGAGCGATCTTTTCATATCTTGGAAACTGTCTGGCATGGCGTTCTTAGAAATAACACGGATAACATTCCTTGATTCGGGAATGTATACTGCGAAGTTTTTGTACTGTTTGTGTTTAAACTCCATGTCTAACGCCATTGCTTTGTTGCATAGATCTAGTTTTGCACCATAAAAACCGTAAATCCTAATTTGTTCGCAATAATACATATGGCTGATTTACCTTATCTCACGTAACAATGTAAAACAGGATGTAGATAGACAGTCTTGTGTAGGTCTTAATTGAAATTAACAGCCATATATTTTATGCTTTAGTGAGGACGGTAAGTGTGTATGTGTGTGTGTGTGTGTGTGTGTGTGTGTGTGTGTGTGTGTGTGTGTGTGTGTAAGTAACAATGTAAAACAGGATGTAGATGGACAGTCTTGTCTACTCCTTAATTGAAACTAACTAACAGCCACATACTTTCTTAGTGGGGAGGATAAATGAGTGTTTATGGTGCACATGTTTACGTGTGTGCGTGATTAGTTTGTGTGTGTGTGTGTGTGTGTGTATGTGCGTGTGTGTGTGTTAGTTAGTTAGTTAGTTAGTTAGTTAGTTAGTTAGTTAGTTAGTTAGTTAGTTAGTTAGTGTTAAAAGAGGAGGGCGGGATAGGGTAAAATTGGATGGCATGTAAACAAGATTTAATGTTGTTTTGGCCTCTCTAGTGTTGCATTTAATGGAATATATTGTCTGAAATTGTTGCTCTCAGTCTTTTTGTTTTCGATGTCTGGTGTGAAGCCTAAGCATAAACAAACTTAAAATTTATTTCGTGAAACACCATTCTCTTTGGCTATATTTTTTTATATGACCTCTTATTTCTTATCGAGTCGAGTCCACATAATTGTCTTGTGTAGGTCATCTGTTTAGACAGTTGTATAAGGTTGGAGGATGTACCTTTCTTTAAGTCATGTAATGCATAACGACCGAAGTTTACATCACTGACGAATGTATACGCACTAACGGCTTTTTAGATGAACGCATCTACTAATTAAGGCAGGCAAGGACACACTATGCACTAACCAACGCTAGGCATGGCAGTGAATACCTAGTCTACCTAAGAGTAGCGTGGAGCTTGGTGCCTGGTGCTGGGTGGCACCAAGCCATTGCATTTTGATTCTCAGAAAAACACTGACCCTGGAAAACAAGATGGAGGGAGCTCATGTTGAACAATTAATTATGCCATTTTTAAGAGATGATTAAGTAATAACAAAAATGATGATAGAAAGCAAAACTGCATACAGTGCATCAGAACTCCCAGGTGCTGTTTGTTTATCAGGCTAAATGGCCAGAGCCAGATGTACACAATTTACTGTGATTATTGAGGGTCTGTTTATGTTATATTGTAAATTTTGATTCTAGGAAGGGTCGCTAATCCAAGCAGTTCTTAAAGGAACAGTGGTGGCTATCTGCTTCACAGCCTGAAAAATCCACAATATTTTGCCATAAATTTTCAACCCCTTCTACGTTTCCTTCGCCCGAGCGCTTCCGAGAAAATGCAGCGTGAAAGTCGGGATTTTCACACCTTGCAGACCGCTATGACTGGTCGTCCGGTCAGCTCGGGAATGAGGCTTGACGTCATAAAGCGAGAGGCACGCTAGTAGTCGTTATGCAGAGAGAATTATCCACATGCAATAATTTTCGTTGGCTCTAAATGTTAGTCTATGTCATTTTTTTTTCATTTATCGTCGAGAAAAGTCTTTTGTTAAACTGTGTGAACAACTGCTCAACTTTGATCGCAGTGCTGTAACCTTAGAAAAGAGAAGGAACATCTGTCTGACCACTGTTTGAGTCCTTTATTAATGTGCACATAGCCTATGTATGGTTGGCTGTGATTTTATTTCCCCTGTATTGTTTAATGAGCTCTCATTGGTCTACGATTCTGACACTATTTATCATTTGCCTGAGGAACACAGTTAGATTATTAGGACGTCGCACAGCAGGATAGAATTTGATTGACGGCTAACTATTGTTTCAGGCAGTGTTTTCTGCGCTTAGGGGCGGTGCTAGTTGCATCAATAGTCATACATCAGTCAACATGCTTCGAAGAACCGCTCAAATAGCTGACATATCGACGCGAAAATAGTTTGACACCTTTACGTTGGTCAGAGATGACCACGGGAATAATTTGGAGAATACTTGTGAAATACTTCTTAAAATCTAAAAACGTAATTACAATAAACACAGGTGCAAGCTCTACAAAACAGTAGTTTATTAGTAATAGCGTAATATACCTCTTTATGCCTCCCAAATTAAAACTTTTTCTTGACGTCTTTTTTTTCCCCCTGGGATTCGACTTGTCGGCGCCAACTATGTAAAATAATCTAGGATTCCACTTCCTTGTCTAACTTTCCCCGACCAAAGCATAAATTAAAAAAATAAAATGGCTTTTCATTTCGATTGTACAGTGAGTGTGAAATGAAACCCTAGCTTTTAAGACGCCAGAGAACCGCAGAGGACGGTGTCAACAAAACTTTAATATCTGTTTTTTTTTAACCTCCCCGTCTGCATAAATATCCCAGCTCGCACACTCAGTGTGCAGTAGGGCTCTGTTAGACAGACCACAGCTTACTTGCTTCTTATTGCTATTTAAGATGCCGCCTGATCATCGTCACAGCAAACTTTGCATATTTATATTTGTTTACTTGTAAGTCTGATTACTATATTTTGTTATTACATTCAGATATTTGAAATAATTGAATGTTATTTGTTCTTAGCTTTGCAGTCCTATTTTAATAACTGAGCATAAACAAACTTAAAAACTTATTTTGTGAAACACCATTCCCTTTGGCTATATTTTATATAAAAAAAATGACCTCTTATTTCTTATCGAGTCGAGTCCACACAGTTGTCTTGTGTAGGTCATCTATTTAGACAGTTGTATAAGGTTTGAGGATGTGCCTTTCTTTAAGTCATGTTATGCATAACGACCGAAGTTTACAGCACAGGCGAATGTATACACACTAACAGCTTTTTACATGAATGCATCGACTAAGGCAGCCAAAGGTACACTATGGACCAACCAACGCTTTTTGATTGAAGCTCGTTTGTTTGTTGTTTTTTTTTGGTGTCTCTTTTAAGATCCGAGATAAACCTCTGAAATGTAAAACTATTAAGATACAGTCAACTCCTCATAAACACAACTTATCGGCAAGACGGAAAAAAGTTGCGATTATAAGGAGTTGCTTGCATATTCATGAACAGTATTCAGAAATAAGGCATTCTGTTACTGAAGAAAATGTTGCCATTAAGCGCGTGGCCTTTAGCCTGAGTGCACTTAAGCGGAGTCGACTGTATTGTATTAAAAATCTTTTAATATCCCTGCATTTGGAAACTGGATGCATTGCTTACCAAGAGTGTCAATGTGGTTGGAGAGTTACTAAAGATTAAAGAACTACATGTACTGCCAGCTATCATGGGCCGTACAAGATTGATCTGGTTTGGATACGTTTTTTGGCACTGCACGTTGGTTGTGACTGAGAAATCTGCGTTGCTTGTAGAGGTTAGTAAAAGGAAGTCGGAATCTTTGCGGTGCAAAGGAATAGGAACTCGGCAAAATAGCGGTCACCATCTACAATTTCAAATTTGTTAGTGGAACTATATATCAACGGCCTTTTGTCAGAGAGGGACGTGACGAAAAGCAACGGTGGTATGTATTCTAGAGAATGAGGCAAAGATATATGTATACCAGAGCAGATCAGGTCCATTATTTTTAAGCTCTTTTGCATCAGTCGTAGTCTTCTTGGCTTGCTTCAAGACTGATATTTCCGTTGCTTAGAATCTTTGAGAGACCACCCAAAGCATAAAAGGACTACGCATTTTGCGCTCATGCGGTAACCGATCAAACGTGGTCCGCGTCCTTCCATCTTTTGAGAAGATTGGATACCCTTGGTCAAGATGAATGTGTAAGGTGATGGCATGGTATGCATTTCTCATGTATTCTTTGACGTCATTGTGAGTATGATTTAACTTCATTTTGAGTATGAAAGGGCCGTCCCTCGGACAGTGGACTCCACTCATTGGCTGCATCGCCCATATCACACTCAAAATGACGTCACTTCATATACTCGAAGAAGACCTAAGAAACGCAGTCATAATTTTGTGCTTTGAATTTCAAAAATTGTTGTTTACGTCACAGATGTCAGTGTGCTACCAACTGGCACGGCATTCACTGCAATGAACGCCATGACGACTGCACTGGGGCTTCGCACGCTGAACTGTGTGGCCACGGAACCTGTGTCAACGAGGATCGTGTGCAACCAGGCCAGGTATTGCAGCCAAACATTATTGTCTTATCATGGTGTAGGCGGGCGAGACTATTCTGTTTAAATACTTTAAACCATTGCCTAGTAATTTCTAGCCTTGTGTCCCTTATTGTGCTAAAGGTCTTCGGAACCTATTGGTTTTTTTTTTTCTTCTTTTAGTCCTATTAACATTTTGTGTTATTCTACAAAATACCACTGTGATTTCGGGAAATTTCTTCCGTGGAGGTTAAAGTACTTCTTTTGCCCGAATTTTAAAGGGAAGAAAAAGGGGAGGAGGGGTGGTCAACGTCCACAATATTTTTCATAAATGCCTTTCAGAAAAGGTCACCTCGAATTCTGATTTGGTCCCCAATTTTTCATTAGGCTGGTTTTGACCGCGTTACATGGGCCTGACACACTTTATTTTTATAGCTAGAAGGCTAAAATTGTACCTGAAACTTTTAAATGGATGCGTCATGTAGATCACAGGTCATTTTACACAATTCTACACCCTGACACTGGCTGGCAAGGCCCACAAAAAGGAGGGAATTAAATATATTAGTGGATTAATTGGGTTGTGTTGTACAAAATGAGTGATTTGGCCTTCTAATGGCTGCCTAAAACCTACTAACTTGGTGTGGGTTCTGTTTAAACCATTGTCTAGTAATTTCTGGAGTGGTATCCCTTGTGCTAAACATGGAGCGAAGGAAAGAGTTGTAAGCATATTAAGGTTCAAAACCAAGTGAGGGCGACGTCTTTTTTTGTGAAGAGCGTTTGAAGGATTAGCAAACTGACGAGTGAAGAGGGACAACAGAATTGTCTTGCCCGCCGACACTGATATGTAATTTAGACTGGTATTCTAAACGATGCAAATACGCAGAGCTGGGCTCTTGATCGTTATTGGGTATTTGGTTAGCTTAGAACTGAACTAAACACGCATGTATTCGTTTGGTGCTTCTAAGGCTGGTATCAGTTTTCTTAAGTCACTTAATTAATGTAACCACTGTAGCAGCGATAACTTGACTCAGCACAGACGTATAATAGGGAGCTAGTGTTGATGACTCAGCTACCTCTCAAAACGCCTGCTTGTCGCTGTCAATGAATGACACAATATCCTTTATTTTGATACTGAAGAAAACGAACGTTTATATACGACACTGACACAAGAGACCCAAGCAAGGCTTACGAATGATTTAATAATGTTACGTGATACTCAAAGTTTTGCTTTACACACCTCATTCTCACTTTCAACACTCACGTTCTTAAGTATATTATTTCTTCACCGAAATTCTAGAAAGTCTCGATAACCGACTTCAACCGTCTTGACATTTCCAGAATTTTCGCAACAGGCCGAGGTCAAATATTTTCAGTGACCGAGTAATAAATATACCATATAGAACACCTCAATCATTACTACTAAAGTGCAATCGGGGTCATGTTAAATAAACAAGCCTGTCTACTTACAAAATTACAGAAGGAAAAAAAAAAACAACACTCACCCGAAATCTGGGTCGCCCTAAGCACAAAGTAAACAACAGTGAGCACCAGCGGGGCATAGAGGGGGAGGGGTGGAAAGACTAATACATGCAAACGTTACAACCACAGATAACAAAATAATCTCAGAAACGCAACAGAAGTGAATTAACCCTTGTGATGCTACCGCACAACCAGTTCTCACCTTCATTCCAATACGCTGGATGCTACGATGAAATAAGTTCGCATGCCAGAGCCAACCGTGTTTGGCTGAGGTAGAATTTTGCAGCCCAGTGTCAGTAGTTAATCGGCCGGCAGACAACATATGCAAAGGTCATTATCCGTAACAATGGTCACGCAGTCAACGGGAAGCTGGACCCGAGGCACCTCGCCCTATTAGTGTTAAAAGTTAAGAAAAAAAATCGGTAAATAGCCGTTAACATAAAATACCCCTCCCCCAACTCCTTTTCCCATCTGCAGGTATCATATTCGCACTTCATGCATCCAGACATATTATGAGTACCTCAGAGTACTAACTAGCTTTTCTCAAATATTTGAAAAGGCGGATAAAGTAAGGGTGCGACTCTGGACTGGACATTGCCTTTCACTTTCATTCTCCTCTTCTTTGATACCTTAGACAGACCTTTAAGTGTCTTCGTTTAACGCTAAATGACCTTTGTATCAAAGAACACTTGACAAGCCAATTGCTCTCTTAAACCTCTATCTGAATTCACAGTCTACTTATTTGTATAGTACAAGGTGGAAACGGAGCACTTAGTAACAGAAGTAAGGAGTGAGCAGACGCAAACAGATGCTCACACAAGGTAGGATAAAGGGGGAAGTGTTCAAGAAGACAAATGCAAAGAGAAAATGGAAGAAGGAAAGAAAGTGATGTGGTGGGAATCGAACCCGCGACCTCTGCGTCGGCACTCATCGCCCTGCCTTTAGTTTGGAATCAGGTAGACGTCTATACACGACCACGCCGCCACTCATTTGTAGTGTTCTCAAAGGCCAAAGCGGTTTTAACATGGTCTGATTTTCTTTCCCCTGTACACTAACTGGCACTTTCACTGGATTTTCTTATAGCCCAAGTACAGATGTGTCTGTGAAGAAGGATGGACAAAGGACAGTTCTGGGCCGGCTTGCAATGTCGACGTGAACGAGTGTGCAACTGGCACCCGTTGCTCTGTGGATCCCCTTGTTCAGTGTATCAATATCCCAGGTTCTTTTGTGTGTGGATCTTGCCCCGCAGGTAAGAAATGTGTTTACAGTAATGACTTTGTAACAAACCTAAAATTTCCCGTCTTACTCATTGAGAGGTCGTTCTACTTCGCATAAAAACTTAAGGGGGCAATCTCAAACAATTTTATTACAAAACATGAACTGCTTTCCTTTCATAAACCCATTAATTTGACTCACCCGGTCCTCTTATTTTTTTTTATTCGAAGTTTACTCATTGAGGAGTCATCTCACCGGCGTCGGGTGAGTCAAAAGGATTTATTATGAAAAGAGAGAGGTTCATTGTTTGTAATAAAAACTGTTTGAGATGATCCCCTGAATTTTTGCATGTAAATTTTACTCAGTGAGAGGTCGTTTCACTGGCGTGGAGGTGAGTCAAATGGATTTATGAAAGGATAGGAGGTGTTATTTGTAATAAAATAGTTTGAGATGACTCCCTTAATTGTTTATGTGAAGTACAGACACTGTATTGTCTGTACTCACCTTTAGACACTGTCTAGCCGTCTAGACACTGTCACACGTTTAGACACGTTGTTAACGTGGGATTGAAAAAACAAGACAAAAGTTATTTCCGTCAGCTGGGCGAACAAGATATTGTAAGTTACCGTTTCGCTGTAATATTTTTCCACTGCAATGCTGTGATTTTTTTTTCATTTTTCATATGAGACATATATGAAACATTTTCAATACAAGTGGTTCCAGAATCTTTCAAAAGTTAGGTTGGTATCACCTGAAGCCAGATTCAAATTTCCAGGCGATCATGCAGGGTAGTTGCGAAATTGTCGCTGTCGAAAGAGGGGCTGGCTTGGGTAAACGCACTATAGCGATACATACTTGATTCTTGCTACATTTTCCTCTAATACACTAACACATTTGAAACCGTACATGGTTGCCGCCATTTTTGTCGAGCTCCAATTTCCGGTGTGACTCAAGAAATGCCAGATTTTCTTACTGGCGGCATAGTCGAGTGGTTGCGGTGTTAGACTCAAGATTTAAAGGTCGACCACAATCACATCGTAGGTGCGTTGGTAAAACATCTCATTAACATTTTCCTCAGTCTACCCGTCTAGAAAATACGTACCTGGTTATAGGCAATTAAAGATTTTGTCAGAATGCAATGATCAGCGCCTGTTAATGGCAGCGACACTGTATAGTCCCCAGTGAGTTGAGATAGTCATAGATTGACCTGGCCTGTTGGGGTAATAATATAATGAAGTCGCGTGAGGATACGTGTATAAACAGCAGCATTGTTATTATTAATTAACCTTAAAGCATCGCCAACCTACCAACCTACCCCGCGCTTATAATAATGAAACGGGAGCAAAAAACGTACCTGTGATAGTGCTTTCTGCAATCACATCCACTACTACCGATTTATTCTATCTAATGCTTAGAAAGTAAATTGTGAAATATAATATTATTGATTTGCCTCCAGGTTATACTGGAAACGGCTACTATTGTGCTGATGTAAATGAATGCGCCATCAACAATGGTGGATGTTCCACCAACCCCAGAGTGGACTGCATCAATAATCGAGGATCAAGAACATGTGGGCCATGCCCTGCAGGTGAGGGAGGCATTGCCTGTTCCTCTGTATCAATCCGTCTCCCTGTTCATCAATCTGTCTATCCATCGTTCTTCCATCCATCCATCCATCCATACATCCATCCATGTAGGCCTATCTCCTCCATCAGTCTGTCAGTTTGCCTTTTCTTCCGTCACTTTCAAGAACAATAACAATGACTGTAACAATAACAATAGCAAATAATAACAATATCTTTATAAGCTCAGGTGTATAGACTATATAACATACATATGAGCAAACGATATTATTATAGTTAAACCTTAACAATTATAGTCTACAATTTGACGACGTGCAGGGACACAATGAAAAAAAAAAATCAGCCACAGAAATACTCCAACAGGCCTATACTGTTAATGCAGGGGAAGTCACTCTGGAATCTGGATTGTCCAATTGGTGTCTGCCAGCAGTGATTTTCGTGCAAATTTTTAGAACTTGTTTGCTTGAAAGTATGTGACATTCTAGTCTAGATTAGCCCGGTGTTGATAATTTCTTCCTGGCAGTGAGTTTTGCAAACAATGTGGTTTTAAATAGACTATAGACTAGTCTAGATCTAGGATTTAGTGTAGATCTCTAGACAAGGTCAACAGTTTTTTAGGGTGAATTTGTACATATTCTTTTAGAGGAATCGTCTAGACGCCTAGACTAGAGTTTAGATTTATCTCAAGTAGACTAATGTAAACTTTAGAGTGTAGGAAAGAAGGGGACCCCGAGATTGGCATGTGCTCATTGCAGTTTTAAGAGGGATTTTGAAATTTCAGGGATTAATCATGGGATCACTCAGTTTGTAGGAAATACAGGGAAGGTGATTACCAGAAAGCACTATGAAGTGCAAAGGGCTTTGAGACACACAGGATACTCTTGCCATCCACTGCATTCTGATTTACCTTTGCCCATCTCAACTGTGTCTTGCTACTGGACTGACAGAGATGAGGATGAGAGAGTAAGGCTGATGACATTGCACAATTCTCTTTAACTCTAAACCAATCACAGCACATAGACGTCTATCATGGCTTCAAGATCTGTGGCAATAAGACGTTAATTTAAATGTCTTATTGTGATTATAATTTATATCCTTCAGGTTATCAAGGAGATGGAATCAGCTGTACATATGTTGGTCAGTGCACAGTCAACAATGGAGGCTGTCACCCCTTGGCTACCTGTGTTGATGACACAGGTAATTCTACATCTTTGACGGGTTCCCATTAATGTTAATGTAGAAATTAGGCCTAAATGTATGCAGGTTTATAAAGGATACCTGACTCCACAGTGTTGAACATATGTTTATCTTAGGCCAAAGCCAAACACTCACTCTCTCCTACCCAATACCGTGAAATAAGTGAATTAGGCAGAATTTTGATCCTGCTTTATGTAATCAACTTTGCTGAAGCATAAGATTATAAGTGGTGGACGACTTACAACCCAGGTACTATATAATTATGTATGATAACATTCTTTGGTCACATAGCTTGATTTTAATAGTTGCCCTGAAAGCACAAACAGCAGCAAACATGCACTTAGTATTTATCTGTAGTTTAGATTAGTTCGGACTCAAGAAGAAATGTCTTTATGTGTTTTCAGCAGTGTGTCTTACAGACACTCATATAGTGGATGAAGGGTAGGGAGATGGGTGGGAGGATGAAAGCAGATGTAGATAGAGAGAGAGAGGATAAGAGAAAAAGAGGGAGAGAGTAAAAACAAAGGGAAAAAGAAAGAGAAAGGGACAGAAAATGACAGTAGGAAGTGTCGTGAGATGGGAAGGGGAGAGGAAATTTGTTTCACCCCAGGACATGAGATAGATTTGTCTCATCACTGTAGACTCTTAGAAGATTCATGAATATTTTGATCTGGTGATTATCAGAGCTTTGGTTACACCTGTATCTTTGCCCATCAAACCTGATAAACAACACTTCGGCTTGCACAATAATCCGTTTATCTTTTTTTTTTCAAATTGTTTTTTTCAGGTGGTTTCGGCCGCAGCTGCCATTGTCCTGCTGGTTATATTGGTTCAGGTTTTGGTCCAAATGGTTGCGTTCAGCAGTCACAAGCAGGAGGCTGTAGCTCGAATCCTTGCCAGAATGGGGCTGCATGTTCTGTGAGTTCTTAGTTATGATCATGTCCCTAGCAGTTTATAGCTTTCTTTCCTTGTTTTGGAGAATTTTAAACGGTCAGACTTCTGCAACAATATTGTCAAAATTTCATATTAATGGGGTAAGTTGCAAACCTTGTTATTTTATTTNAGATGTGTATAAGAGACAGCCTCAAAGTTTCATCTCAGAAAAATGTAAGCCACACTTTCAATTGAAACTGATCTTCTGGCTTAATAATGGTGATGTTTCAAAACGCGTATGTAGACTTTTGTGTTCACTAATTTCTCACCTCTGTCCACTGAATGATGGCTTACTATTCTGTGTACAATATATTTATTAAGATACTTCTACCAAAATGTAGATTCATGAAAAACATTCCTCAGCACAGTTATTGAACACCAAAAGGCAGGCATACCACCGGGAACCAGTTAAAAAGAAAAAAAAGCCTACCTCTGTCAAGGTGGTAGTGTTTCCCTTGTTTTATGCTTTATGTTCTGATTGCAGCCTGTTGGAAGTTCTGGCTTTGTGTGTTCTTGTCGCCCTGGTTACTCAGGCACAACATGTAATATCACTGTCAATGCCTGTGCCAGCAACCCATGTCAGAATGGTGGAACGTGTACCGCGCAGGGGACTAGATACAGCTGCCAGTGTACTGAAGACTTCACAGGGACTAACTGTGAACAGGCACAGCAGTGTAAGTATGGAGTGTTGGACTGAATATTCCTGCTACGATCATGATGTAGATGGCTTGGGAGAGCATTTCATTCACTTTTCTTTCAGTCTATTCATTTGTAAAATGGTGTTCAGGTCTAGGTATAGAATGATGTTGTTATAATGTACCAGTAACAGCCATGTATTAAGCATGTAGCTTGCATGGGTAATAATACAAAGTTGCATGGCTAGGTGTTTATTTGAATATTTAACATATAAGTCTTATTATTAGTAAATATTATTACTCATGACTGGATGTTGTGTGTTGGGGATGAGAGAAGGCGGCAACATAGAAGCACCTAGGAGATGGGCATTGGTGAATGCACAAGAGTGGGAAAGAGAAGAGAAGAAAGAGAGGATGGCAGAGATATAGAGTGAGGATAATCAGAATAGAAGGAGAGAGGGACAAGAGAAAAAGAGAGAGAAGGAATCTCCTGGGTATGGTTTGGAAGATATCTGAGATAAAAATGGTGGAAATGAAAAGAAAAGGAAGATTCCTTAATTCATATTGCAATTATGATATAAACAATATTTGTGCATAACAAGAGTGCTAAGTCTCAAGTGAGAATCCAAGCAAGAATCCTTAGTTTGATTTGTGCAGTGATATAAAGCAGAAGCTGATTTGTGCAGTAAATGTTACTTCATAAGTTCATACTGTTGACACAGGTATGCTTTGGTTGTAAGTGGGGCAGCAATATTATTTGGCACTAATGTCACTCCCACTGCATCAAAGACTTAAAATGTCATTTGCCTCAGTAATCAACTCCTCCAAAATTTTATCAAAACCTCGTTGCATGGATGTGTTTTTTTGACACACAAAAGTACAGTATATGGATGATATTAAGGCTGACCTGCACTCAAGATATAAAGTTAATTTTCTGGCATGGTAGCTACATAGATGAAAGGAACAGTTTTGCTTGGGAATGTCATTTGCAACCAGCTCTCTAAGAGTGTGATATGAACTTGTTCTGTGGCTGTTATCTGCTAGATTAAAAACTAGACATTTTGTTCCTGTTTCAGCTTGTGGAGGTTACTTGCGGGGAGAGACTGGATCTTTCCGCTATCCTCGAACCACAGGGGTTACCTACCCACATCGTGTCAGCTGTGCTTGGGTTATCACTACTACTAATGACAAGGTTAGTACAAACACATCATTTGTTTACCAGCATTGTACATGTGAGCAGTTGGAAAGTGCACACGCGTGACGTAGATTTAAATTTGACTTGACGAGATTATGATTATGTATATAAGAGTTGTTGGTATGTGTGATTAAGTTTGTTAACCAGGACAAGAAGCTTTCAATAATATCATTCATCACAGTTAGGTACAGACTTCTCATATCTTGGTCCCTTCTGGTTTCTCCAAAAAGCTAAAAAAAAACTTTCCATGTGGCTAAAATAGGCCAGCCTGTACCCACTTTTTTTATTAATATTTACTCCACAGGTCTGTTTTCCAACCATAATGTTTGTTTACCACTAACTGTAGACATTGCTCAGTAATTTACGCTTTTAGGCCTGACTATCAGGTCAAAACAAATACACAGTTGTTTGTCCTGGCTGGTTGATTCAGAAAGGTGAAATAAGAATGGTATACTGGACTTAGTGTATATAGAGAATCTGTAATGAGTGATTGTTCGATATCAGATTTATGAAATGAGTTATACATTTATTGTATTCGCAAGCCTCTGGCAAGCGAATACTAGAAATGTATAACGAATTTCATAAATCTGATATTAAACAAACACTAGTTTCAAATCTTTTTTATCGTATAAACTCTTAACTAATAAAAAATGAACTTTTAATCATGAATAGGACCCTCAAGTGGCCCTCATTCTGTTTGAGACAAATCAATCACAACTGAACTGAATGAACTACACAGTCACGTGACACAAAGTAGATCCAAACAGCTGACAATCATTGATGACACTTAAGACCACAGAAACACTGTGACATTTCAAATATTTTTATTCAAATGCTTAACTGAACCGAAACTGAAATGTGAAGAGAACGATGGCAAGCGATAAGAAATATTGACTGAAATAATTTTTGAAAAAAATCTAGATAGAGGGAACCCCACTGCAGCGGAAATAGTTACAAAAGAAATGATGTCATATATATATTCATTATTTGCAAAACATTTATCCACACTGGAATTAAATAAGTAAGACAAAAACACTATAACAATTTAACAAATTTAATACACGAATTTTCGGACTAGCGTCCTTCGTCAGATGTAGGAAATAAATGAACTAAGAATGACATGTCATAAAGTAAAAAAAAAAAAAAAATTGATCAATAGTCATGAAACAGCTTGAGCAGACACAAATATCAAAGGAACGGAAACAAGGCGAACAGTAACAATGACGGATAACAGTTGAACAGGACTCAGCAAGTATACAATAATTTCTATACAACCAGACGAAAAGCCATAACTAGTTACTATCAGTAATACTAACCTAAACACACATATTCTAACTGTCACACAACCTCCAACCAACCCCCTCCCCACTATTCTTCCCCCCATCCCCCGGCCCGGGTTTGGCTTTGAGAGATCAAGGAAATGTAACTTCTCTCTGAACATTTAATAGTTATATGAAATACATGCATTTATATGTTATATATATATTCATGATGTCACAAAAGAAATGATGTCACATATTCATACATATAGGGGTTTCCAAGGCTTCCAATCAAAGTATTTGTAAGCAGGTCAAAGGTCAAATTTGTGCAACGTGTGACATATCAAAAAATTATTACACACTTTTATGTCACCGGAAATAGGCCCTGTTTATGTGATGAAAATGGAATATTCATCTGCTTTCCTTACTGTATGTATGGGTGGGTGGAAGGGGTGGGGCAATGAATGAATGAGTGGTTAGGTGGGCAGATGAATGGGTGGAGTCTTGTGTGTATCTATTACTTTATTGTTATGTTATTTTGACTGTATGTCCAATCATGTCCAATGTTGCTGAAAATTTCCAGTGGTAATTTTTTTTTTTCTTTTCATTCTTGCAAGATAATTCGGGTGACTTTCCCAACCTTTTCCCTGGAATCTCACCCGGAATGCAACTTTGACTTCCTGCAAATTCATGATGGACCAACTGCCTCCTCTCACATGATTGGCAAATACTGTGGCAATAACCCTCCCAATGGGGGGTCATTGAACAGCACCCACAACCAACTATATTTCTGGTTCAAGTCAGATGCCTCTGTGGCCAGTGATGGCTTTGAAGTAAACTGGACATCACACCCACCAGGTAATCAAAGCGTGCAGCTTTGCAGGAAACATGGTATAAAAGCTGGGAATGGCAAGTCTCATGGCCAAGTGGGAATGCAATGTCAAAATGAAAAGTGAGCACAAAATGAAGAAGTACAACCTAAACATGTCATTTAATTGCATTTTAATTGGTTTATCCCTTCCCCCTCATCAAATGCTCAACATCGCCTTGCTGTGCATAGTGTAAGGCAAATTCAGGGGTACCCAACCTTTTCAGATGGTAGGTCACTTTTGTACTGAGTCATGTTTTGAGGTCATATTTAAACTGTGGATGGCTGTTTTACCAATATGTAGGTCACTGAAAAATTAAGGATCGCTCTCTCTGAAATCTTCTCAAGCTCTGTTTTACACCCTTGGCAAGCTATATTTTGCTTATGAGCCAGTGGTAGGGCATCCCTCACTTGCTTCAATAGTTGTTTTGTGCACATGCCTGCTGTTTCAGATCAGGAGATCATTTGTCAAATCTCACTGCCTTAGAGAGTATAGTAGAGTAGGACCTCTCATGAAGATTTGAATGTTTATTAGTTGTTTGAGTTTGCAAGTGAAATTTTATATAGTAAATTAGTGACTACCTGAACCCACAGCAATTCAATCAGTTTGCTGGCTTTTCATGAGTACCAGGTTGTGAGATCTGATGTTTTTTTACTGTAGTTCAAATTATAATCCCTGTTAGCTAAGTTAGATCCCTGTTAGCTGTAGTGAGGTATTCACTACCCTTGAAAGTTTCCCTATATATCATGAATTTGGCCTGCCTTCTCTAATACCATGTAACCTGTTATGTTCTGTCAGTGTGTGGAGGAAACCTTGCTGGCTCGGATCACGGTGAAATCAGCAGCCCTGGCTATCCAGGGAATTACCCCCATAACCGTGACTGTGTGTGGGTAGTCACTGTCAGCCCTGAGAGTAACATTCTGTTCACCTTTGCCCACTTGGCCCTTGAATCACACCAGAACTGCAGCTTCGATTACTTGCAGGTGAGTGCTCAGTTTGTGAGAATGATGTGTTATTTTGAAGCTGTCAGCAGAAGAATAAGTTGATAAGACTGAGGCTCATTTTAGTGGAATGGATTTCTTTGATAATTTGCTGATGAAAAATTTGTTTACAGCCTTTTTGTAAAAAAAAATAGTAACCCATGTACACACTGTTGACTGGATGATTAGCCAGTTAGTTGGTGGAAAGGACACTTGATTAAATAGATCAAGTTCCACTCCATGTCCCCTCTTTTTTGAGAGCTGTGATGCCATTCTCCCATAATGTAAAGTAGTGTTCCGTCGGAAGATTTATTCTGATTAGAGGAAAGAATGAAATCGGAATAAGCAAATGCAAGAGCAAGCTATCAGAGGAATTGCTCTTTCATGAATAGTAAGATCTATATTGTTGAGAAAAATGATGAAAATGAAGGATATTTGATAGATTCCATGTGTCGTGATTTGTAAGTGAAAATGTTGGGAAAATACCTTAGTGAATTGCTGGAAAGCACAATAATTGCTGTAGATGAGTGCAAAAATCTAGTTCGCTTTCTGTCAGAGGTTTCTGATATCATCACAGATTAGTGAGAGGGTGTGTAGAGAGAAAGACAAATAAATTGTAATGCTGTCCTCATTGCAGATAATCATGTGGCTTCCTCCTGTACAGCTGTATGCTTGTCTCTGTTAGTGGGGGAGGATGTTACATCGATCGTGCACTTTTTGATACCAACATACCGCTTTTACGACAGGTTCCTTATGCCAATTGATAACGAAAATGAGGTGGGCCCACATTGGCAGAACCCTCCTGTGGATGGTAGGCGTCCGTAATGATCCTTCTTTGTTTAAGTAAAATACGAGTTTTCAACCCCTTGGCGTTCTGTAAAATCAATACCGCTTAATGTAATGATACATTTTTTTAAACAGAGCATAGCAAGACCTTTCTATTGACATGCAACACTTTATATCTCTCATAGCTAGACGAGGCACTATGACGGACTGAAATTTTCAGTTACCCCATTGTACAACCGCCTCTCAAACTCAGCAAAATGAATACCGCTTAACATAATAGTACTATTTTTCAAATAGGGTAAAACAAGCCCTTTCCATTGATATGCAACACTTTATATCTGCGTCGAAGAGGTGCGTCACAAAGGTGTATACTGAGATTTTCAACTTACGTATTTTCTACTGACTCATTAGTTCAGAAAATTCAAAGCGCTCAGTTCAGAAACGAGCTAAGTCAGACGGCAATCATTCTGCCATCTTTATAAGCATATCTTTTATTGCGTAAACAGGCTGGTCAGTATTGTGACAAGATTTTGCCCCAGATGCAGTGGCACTAAGTTTCCATTGCGTATAATATTGCAGCAAAATGCTTGCACTTACAAGATTCTAAATGCTTGAGCAAACTCATGAGGCAGACCGACATGAAACTGGCCATAGTGGTATGAGCTAGCTGTGAGCAGTGATCACTCATGGCATAACACCCTATTGCTTATTCGAGACAGGTTTAACTTCCATTTCTTCTGTTATTATTCACTGATTGTAATGACAGAAAAAAAGCGAACTGTAACATTCAGAAGTCATGTCCGAGTTTTGAATGTCGGTCTGCTTCTCTAAAGTTGCACAGTCGTCCGAAATTCCATCTGCTGAATGAGAGAAATCTTTTCGGCGACTCAGGATTATGGTCTTTGTTATCAACATAGTGTGTAAAGACAAATAATATTTTGTCTACCTCAGGAGGGCACACCACTCGTCTCATGAAAGAAGTTAAAACAGATTTTGTAAATGTCATTTGATACCCCAGATCTGTTCACGCAGAAGGTCCAAATAACATTCTCTTCTAAAAATAACATTAATCCAAAGAACATAGGGGTAGGCATTTTTTTCTCCTCCTAGATCGCTCCGTAGGTACCTGCTGGCACCCGCATCATTCTAATGTTTAGTTGTCTCTAAAGAGTACAAGAAAATCTGTGAAAGTTGGAACAAGACATGCTCGTCCATAACCTGGGATTGGTGCAGACACTGGTCTGTGAAAGCGATCATGAACAAAATAAAGTTTATGAGTAT
>JAWQUT010000371.1:279348-296040 GCA_033807755.1 Ellobium chinense | reverse complement strand
TTACTTTTGTTTCATTAATGCATTGTTTGTTTACTATTGTCAATATTAGATCCGAGATGGAGAGACAGAAGATGCTCCTGTTTTGGAGACATTCTGCAACAGCATCACACCAGCACCCATTCAAACCACAGGTCCATATGCTTTTCTTCGTTTTCATAGTGACGCCAGTTTCAGTGACAGAGGCTTCCACATCACCTATGCTGCCCTCACAGGTAATTGTTTTACGCAGCGGTTCAAAATCATTTAATCAATCTTTTTTAGTTGCCCACAGCATCTGGTATCACTTTATATATGTATATTAGTGCGTACTGTTGTTATACATTTCCTTTTTTATTTGTTGTACCTATTAATTGGCCTTAGGTATAAATGGTCATAGCAATCTGCCCTTGAGCAGAAAGATAACATAACTTCAAATGAAACATCTTTTTCAGTCATTCCTGTTTCTCTCACTTTCCATCTTGTTTTGTTGCTTACGTAAAATGCCTTAGGTAGCTCATGGCACCTTTTCCTTTTTGCTATAATTATTACAAATCTGTCATCAAACCACAACACATTTTGATGTGATTTCTGTGTGTAGCTGGCCTTCTCTTGAGCAAAACGAAAAAGATTATGACTTTGATCCCCAGTAGTGCACTTTATGAATGTGTAGGAAAAGCACTTAACTGGCACTTCCTTTAAGCCATTCACCTTTCAATTAGGTAAAGCAGAGAACGCTTTGGTCTGAATGCCAATGGTCAGCATCTGTATAATGGTTACGGTAATGACAATGAAAGATCAGAATTGAAATAAAATGACAAAAACTTAAAGCTAATACTTTACCTTTTCTGCCCAAGAGATAATTCAGACGGGAGGTCAAACTTTTGAAGGGTCAGACAGCTGTGTATATGAATGCTAGTTCCAGTATCTGTATAATGGCCATGGTAACGACAGTGACGATAAGAAATGAAATGAAATGACAGGAACCTGAATCCAGTCTTCTGGCCACAAGATAATTTCCAAAGAAAGTTGATACTTTTGAAGGGTCAGACAGCTGTGTATAATGCACTTTTGGTTGGATCTGTTTTTGCGTTATTGTATGACTGTGATCATGTGATATTTCTGTCGCCAGATGGTCGACAAGGTTGTGGTGGTGCTTTGAATGGAGATGAAGGTGAACTGACCTCCCCTGGCTACCCTACTGCTTACCGCCACAACAGCCAGTGTGTCTGGATCATAACTGGGTCTGAAGGAAGCAACATCCGACTCAGTTTCTCAGCCTTTGACCTGGAGACCAGTTCTTCCTGTAGCTTTGATTCGGTCACAGTAAGTAGCGGCCCTTTCAGGTTTTGTGAGGGATTCGTCTTCTGCTATATAAGGATATGTCTTTTACTTTCCAGCCAGTATCATTGTTCTGCATTTTCATGAACTCATTTCAGTATCCATTTTCTGAAAAAGTATGTTCACGAATATGCATAAGGTAAGTTAGAGCTGTAAATAACCCACAAAGCTTTAAAGAAAAACAGTGCAAAATCCCACTGAGGCCTGCTTTCTTCCCACCACTGAACCAGACAATTCAAGTTAGATACTTTTAGGAAATTGAAGACAGTGTTCTCAAGCAAACCATTTAGGCTTTCTTTATGCCCATTTTAGCAAACCTTGAGTTCAAATTTCTGACTCATCACTGAGACCTATGAATAGAACAGAACTTCACAAGAAATATGAAATCTAGGGGACTTGCCCATGATTTTGAGTTTGTGAGGTGCTAGAGCTTATATGAAAACAGAATATAAGAAATTCAGGTCTAACAACCAACACAATCCCACAAATTTGCTGACGTTTTTGAGTATGTGTGGTTTGAATTTGTGAGGAGCCTTTATTATTGTGAATCTTCTTCATCAGATTCGTGATGGGAATGATCAGACAGCTCCACTGCTAGGTAGATTCTGTGGTAATGACCTACCAGCAGAGACCATCAGCACTGGCAATGTCATGTTCGTAGAACTACGCACAGACGAGTCCATATCCGGCAGTGGCTTTCAAGCTCGGTGGACTACAGGTATTTTTAACACTTTGCTGCTGCCTTAGCACAAATAGGTTTACAGTTCGGCATTTAACCACAGTTGTCACAAGGTGAGATTGCCTCACGTGAACTCAATTTTCCATTGCTGCCAAAATGCAATACATTCTAGTGTCATTAAGGATTAATAAAAAGGTCATTCCTTGGAATCTTAACAGAGTGGGTGTTGAATTTATGATTACCTCCATCCAGTTATAAAATTAAGATCAATGGCTCTTCTAGTGAATTTAAAACTATTGCTTGGAAAAACGGAAAAGTCCACTCTATCCACAGGATAGCAGAGTGTAAAAACTTTACTCTACTCCTGGTGGACTCAGCTGTGTTAAACTATTGTGAGGTGGATTTGTCATGTTTGTTTATTCTCCAAGTGGCTTTGGTTAAAGCCAGAAAAGTTAACATTTATCAGGCTGAATGTAAACACTATCGTAGAGCTATTGAAAGATAATTTAAGCAAAAATGCTACCCATTTCTATTCATGTGAAACTGTGTTGTTGAATTGTAATGAGACTGAATTCAGCATCAAAAGATAACAGGTTCAATTGCTATCATGGTGATGTTTAAGTCCCTCAGGAAAAGACATCATTCACCATTTTCCTCAGTCAGATGTTAAATGGGAATGGGTACATAGCTATAGGCAGTAAAGGATATTCCAATCAGCTAGTAATAATGATTTGTAACTGTCAGCAAAACCTTATACTGCATAGGAAGCTGAGAAAATTACTGAGTTGCTAAGCCTGTTCAGACATTAATAATAGAAGGTTACATGAGTAGGCAAAGCATGGCTGTGAAACGTTTTAACCTCATTATTATTATTGCAGTAGAACTTTGATAAAGTATGATTCGGTGCATGAGAATAGTATAAGTATTATTAAGATATACTTAATATCTGAGGTATACCTAATATTGAGGTCCACCTGAAAAATTGAAATGATAGAATAATAATGAATCAGTACATGTGAAGTTCATACCTAATAACAAGATATACTTATTTTATCATATAAACAGGACCTATTTCCGGTGACATAAAAGTGTAATAATGGTTTGGTATGTCACATGTTACATAAATGTGACCTTTGACCCTCATATGAATACTTTGATTGGAAACCTTGGTAACCTCTACGCGTTTGAATATGTGACGTCATTTCTTTTGTAACTATTTTCACTACTGTAGGGTTTCCCTCTGTCTAGATTTTTAAAATAAACTATTTCAGTCTGTGTATCTTGTCTCTTGTCATCGTTCTCTTCACGTTTCAGTTTCAGTTCAGTCAAACATTTGAATTAAAAGTACTTGAAATGCCACAGTGTTTCTGTGGTCAAAAGTTTCATGCCACGTAACTGTGAGGTTCATTCAGTTTAGTTGTAATTAATGTGCCTCAAACAGGGTGAGGGCCACTTCAGGATCCTTTTCACGATTAAAAGTGCATTCTTTTATTAGGTAGAGTTTCTGTGATAAAAAGGATCTGAAACTCGTGTTTGTTTGATATCAGATTTATGAAATTCATTATACATTTATCGTATTCGCTCACCAGAGTATAACTCATTTCATAAATCCGATATTAAACAAACATTCATTACAGATCCTCTATAAATGAGTACTTAATATTGAGGTTCCACCTTCATATTATTATTATATTTATGTGAAACATGATGGTCATATGATGTAATTCATATTGTAATGAACAATTTCCTGCAGCTTGCGGTGGCACCTTCGGGGGTCCTGAGGGGCAGATTCAGTCTCCTAACTGGCCTAATGCCTACAGTCACAACTTGAATTGCCAGTATCTCATCCAGCTTCCTGATACTGCCAGAGTGCTGCTCACATTCACAGGTTTTGGGCTAGAAGCTGATGATGACTGTGGCTTTGATTTTATTGAGGTGTGACAGTATTTCTTTAAATTCTGACTGAGGAAGGGCATCAGCTGAAACATTTTAAAACTTCAAATAGATACAAAGTTTTGCTTGGGTTTCATTAAAAGACTGTCTGGAACAGTCTTTATGTTTACTATTTACAACTGAGATAGACATGCAATGATGGTCAGCCGGAAAGACATAGTAAAGCAGCTGGACAAAATGAGTCCTGTATCAGTGCTAGTTCATTGGAACCGTAAAAGCTGTTGAAACAATTCAGAGGGTTAAGCAGGATTGCTTACTTACCCATCACAGATTGTAGGGCTGTCATGTAAATTTAACATTTGCCCTGCAACCAGTCAGAATGAGCTGTATGTCGGTGTGTGGCTAAATCAGTTTATTTGCATGACATGAAAGCTTAATGTGTGTACTTTCCATAGGTAGAAACATTTGATCAAGCCTTGTTCTGTTATGAGATATATTTTTTTGAAATGGTCGTGGAGTTACCCCATCCAGTGGAAAAAGATATGAGAAAATTGTGACCGAAGAACAAATTTATTCTATTAATTAATATAATATACCTCACAAAAACTTAGATTTATCCATGTTTAATGAGGATTTGCTCTTATAATCAAAGATTTTGTGTATAGAAATTATTTTACATGTGATTTTCACAACTAACAAATACTGTATTTGATACTGCACGGCCCCATTCATCTTCAGTGCCTGATAGCTCCGCTCCTAGTTTAGTGACATAAACCTTATTTTGACTGGCTGCAGGACATTGTCCCCGCTGGAAGAATTTTCATCCAGCAAAATAATTTCTCTGTTCATGTTTACAGATTTCCTCATATTCACCATAAGGTTTTTAGTGCATTGATACATACAGTTAGCCTATTTATGTAATGTTCTTTGTCTCAAAATTATCAGGTCTAAGTTTGATCTACAGCTTTTTTTCAGATTTATTGAACTTTATTATTACAGTCTGGTGTATGGCATTTTGGAGATAATACACTATTATAATTTCTTTTGAAAAGTTGCTTAAAAATCTAAACCCCTTTAAACCACAGTTTTCCTGTGCCCTAGCGAAAGAGACAATAAGTGGAGTCGATTGTATACTGTCATGCTCATTCCACATTTGTGTCGGTGATTTTTTTTAGGTTTTGAGACATTGAGTGCTCTCAACCTGTTGCTGAAAGCAGTCAGGCAAATTTGAATTAGCTTGTAAAATTGAGATATACAATGTAATAACAAGTGAAAAGTCTACACTGTTTTAATAAGAAAAAGAAAATAAATGGAAGATCATACTAATATGAATAACTCAGATCATTGAAAACATGACTCAGGCAGTTGTGGAATCAGCATAACGATAAACAAGCCTCACTTTAGTTGCATCACCTGGTAGAGGTTTTCTTTGTGATTACAGATCTACGATGGAGCCAACACAGATGCACCATTGATTGGCAGTCGACTGTGTGGGACAAACACCCCAACAGAGATAAGGTCAACTGGGAACATGATGCTAGTCAGATTTCAGACCGATGGATCAGTGGCTAACCAGGGTTTTCAGGCCACTTATAGCTCAGTTGAAGGGGGTGAGTTCTAGCCTATTAGGGGATAGACTACCCTTCCACTGTAGATTGTAGTGTACTGCTGTGGTGCACACTGCCCTTATCTAATTCCATACAAATTGCATGCAAAATTGCACACCAGTGTGCTAAACAGTGCACTTTTTCCTATTGTGGGTGTTGATCTTAGGGACTGTTGCAAAATATTTCTTTTCTTCACCAACAGATTCCACAGATGTATCTGAGACATTAATGCACTTTGTGACTTAGAGATTTTTGATATTTATGTCTCAAGAATACGTTACATGGAACCAAGGAGTTTTTCTGTCTCTAAATGAGATGTGATAAATTCAACCTAAAAAAAAAAACCCTTTGTCACTATGGGCGTTAGTGTTTCTAAATACATATGTGAAATCTAGTGATGTGTTTTCAGAGATCAACATCCAAAACACAAGAAGGGACCTTATTTAGCACTTTCATGCACAGCTTTACATCTAGTATGTACTGAGAAAATGGCAGTGCTCACAACAGTAACACACAACAATCTCCAACAGACGGGTAGTCTACTCCCTTAACTTGCAGGAGCATGTCTGTAACCATCGGTAGGCTATGAGTTTTTTTGCACTAGGAGGAAACATGTTTTTATAGGAAGATGTTAATTGGCCTCTGAAATTACCTTGTACACAGTGTGAAGCTCTTGACCTGAATGTTAACATTTTGGTTTGGGGCTTCATATAGCTCTATTGAAGAGGGTAAACTTTAATCTTGATATAGCAGATCACTGGACAGATCGGTGGGAATTAAGCAGGTACCTGTTGCTGACAGAGAGACCCCAGACACACCTGTACCAGGTAGATGTTGGGAATCTGGCCAAGTGGAGCCCAGCTGCAAAGCAAACTGTATGGGTTCTGTGACAACCTGCATACAGTCCTATATACGAGTCAGACTGAAGTGAGCTTTTAGTCATGGTTGAATTTATTAAACATAAAAGAAGAAAGAGGTTACTCTCTCAACACAAAGCTGAATTTGCAACTGGGTCACATTTTTTTACCTGAACACTACTTAGTTGATAATGAAATAACTGTTTGACCTTTCACACTCTTTTTCTAGGATCCCCAGGGTGCGGCGGTGTCCTGAATGCCAATACTGGCGTAATCAGCAGTCCAGGCCACCCTAACGAGTATCCCCATGGAATCAACTGCACTTGGTACATCACTGTGGACCCAGGCCTGGCTGTACGCCTGACATTCAACATGTTCAGCTTTGAGATTCGCCGGCGAACAGATTGTCCGTATGACTATGTCGAGGTGTATGACAACTCTACCATGGTGCCAGAGAGCAAGATGGGAAGGTAGGTGATGATCTGAGATCTCATACAGCCGAAGAATATAGAGCAGATGTGTTGAAGGAACTGACATAAACATTGAGGAAGGAAGAGGAAAAGGAATGGAGAGACTACTGCTACCTACAAAGACTGTCAGCAACGTGCAAGATGTAGAAGAGGGTAGAAGATGCCAGATTGCAGGAGGCTCAAGAAAAATTACAGATAAAAACAGAGATAATAAACAGGGAAACTTTTAATTTGGATTAAAGTTAGGGATAGGGTGCATGTGGACCTGTCCAGACTGCAGTGATGCTATTTTCAGTTAAAAGTATACAAGTATAGAACAAGTTTGTTAGATTATTTTTATATTTTATGCAGGATTATGAAGATCTAGCAACACATGTTGATGCAAAATGAAGTAACTGTGTATCTAGACTGAAAATCTGAAAAAAACATCTATTGGAATATGCATAAAGGTATCTAGGAGACATGGGTGAACTCTAGTGTCAAGCAAGGGGTTACTATGTATTTCTAGGTATTTTAATTCCACTGAGTAAGATGTTACTCTCTATTTCCAGGTATTTTAGTTCCACTGAGTAAGATGTTACTCTCTATTTCCAGGTATTTTAGTTCCACTGAGTAAGATGTTACTCTCTATTTCCAGGTATTTTAGTTCCACTGAGTAAGATGTTACTCTCTATTTCCAGGTATTTTAGTTCCACTGAGTAAGATGTTACTCTCTATTTCCAGGTATTTTAGTTCCACTGAGTAAGATGTTACTCTCTATTTCCAGGTATTTTAGTTCCACTGAGTAAGATGTTACTCTCTATTTCCAGGTATTTTAGTTCCACTGAGTAAGATGTTACTCTCTATTTCCAGGTATTTTAGTTCCACTGAGTAAGATGTTACTCTCTATTTCCAGGTATTTTAGTTCCACTGAGTAAGATGTTACTCTCTATTTCCAGGTATTTTAATTCCACTGAGTAAGATGTTACTCTCTATTTCCAGGTATTTTAGTTCCACTGAGTAAGATGTTACTCTCTATTTCCAGTTATTTTGGTTGCACTGAGTAAGATGTTACTCTCTATTTCCAGGTATTTTAGTTGCACTGAGTAAGATGTTACTCTCTATTTCCAGGTATTGTGGCTCAGTGATCCCGCCTGTTCTGACATCCACTGATAATGTAATGGTGGTCTACATGCAGACAGATGCTAGTGTCGCAAGAGAAGGATTCTCTGCATCCTTTGTGGCCCTGAATGTTTCGTCAGGTTAGTGACTTTGAGGAGAAATAGAACAATTTAAAAGCAGTGGTAAATCCATAGACCAAATGTATGACTATCTTATGTTTGGGACATAATAGTAAAGAGCGTTAAATCGTTTGAGCAGACAGTAGTCTGGGTATGAGACTTATAAACTACATTCTTCCTCTTATTTTTATGATGTTTCTTACAATGGTTTAGGATAGGCCCACTAGAGGCTTCAGAGTCTGTCAATGTGAGCAGATGTAAAGTGTGTTAATGCCCCTGGTGAACACTAAGTTTACGTGTAGAAGTTAGGGACCAATATTCAGACAAGGGTATGAGCATTAAATTGTTGTGAAGTTTGTATCCTTGTCGTATAGTGGTAGCATGTTCAGCAAGGTCCTGTGTTTAGTCTCTAGCAATGGCATGAAATTTTCTAGGGTAGTTGTTTCTTGGCCTTTCTGCGCAATGTTAATGAAAACTTCCCTAGTGGCACATGTTCGAGATAATGTGTAATATTTTTTAATGAATGATCAATCAATTACATTTTCATTGCTTTAAACATATTTATGCCTGAACACCTGGTCACATGAATGTGGATGCATGTTTGTTTTGGTGAATTTTCATAGATTGTTACTTTTTTTCTAATAGATAAATGTGTGAGCTAAAATGTCCTCTTAGTGTTTGTTTCATTTATTAAGTTTTTCTATCTCCTATAAATGTTCTTGTCATAGACCTACGTCTGTGGAGATTGCAAGGATGCTTAGTGGCTTGAGATTGTATCAAGAGATTTCAGACAGTTTCTCCTTTTTTCAAAAGTAGTCGAAGTACCCAGATCTTTGCAGGAATATTTGTGTGAAGTGAACAACGAAATCATATTTTCATGCATTTATTGTGCTCAGATGCCTCACCTTAAGTAGTTAAGGTTAAGCTGAAAAAGAAAAAGAAAATGGCAAACAGTTTTGTTTGACGCTAGCCCCGCTCGAGGAATTCGGCCTTGTAACACCAACTTGGCTGCATACACCAATGTATTGGTGGCATCATGTGTATGGATGCTAATTTAAAAAAGAGCAGGTTATTTGGATGTGAGAAAATCCATTTTCTGTAAATTTGAAGATAAGAGGTAAGCTGTCGCTGACCAAAAAAAAGACCATTTACACTGAATTTGTGAGCAACACAGCAAATGTGAGTGAAATGGGTGGAGAAATAAATTCAAATCAGCATGTAACAAAAAAAACTAAATTTTTTTTAACATTGTTATGGTCACAGGCAGTTCCCCTGTTTTCTTGAGTGAGTTTTTCAGAGGAGAGAAAAAGAATGTTTTAGACCATGTAAGAAAATAATGCCAATCTCAAGTTCCGGGGCTGTTTTTCTAATCAGTGACTTTGCAACTTACTTTGTCTGTGATATTTGACTGATGTATTGCAAGCAGGGTTGGGCACGTTCACGGAAAATCGGGAACTGCGTTCCGTTCTCCGTTCAGTGCCAAAATAGGGAACTGCGTTCCGTTCCCCGTTCAGCCGAGACTTTCAAATTCCGTTCCGTTCACCCGTTCCACGTCTGAGGAACTTAGTTCCGATCTCCGTTCCGTTCCGTTTACTTTTCCCGCCGAAAATAGCACGTGTTTCCGACTGCTGATTTCACAAAGGGAAACGAGGATTTTGATGTTTAATGAATGTTACTCTGTGTGTGAGTATTTTCCATGGAGAAGTTCAGTTTCGGAGGCGCAAGATGTAACTGTTACTTTGTGATGAAGAACATGATACCATTCATCCCTTCCTTAAAGGACAAAAAAAACCAACCAAACAAAACATCCAGATTCATTTAATAACTCTGAGTAAGTGCAGTGTGCGCCACAAAAACAGAAAAAAATTTGAGCCTCTCCTCCTTCCAGAATTCACTGCAAGTGAGAGAATCTGGAGAAATTACATGTGCACATACCATACATACTTACAATTTCTTATAAGTTTGAGGATTTATTTACGATTGCACGAACCCCCCTCCCCCCCAAAAAAAAATAAAAAAATAGAGAGATTGTGATATATTCGAGATCATAAAGGCATGAGTCACAATTTTGGACAAAAGTCGCTATTACAGTAAAATCCTGGCATTTCTTGTTCTTAAAGTTGATGTAATCTGTTACGTGGTTCCGGTTGGTTCTAAACAGGTATTTTTTAAAGGATCCTTGACAAGCAACGCTGCAATTTCAATTGCCGACGTCATGTGTATGAAAACCAGTGGGCCGTCTTCCTAACCCACTGCCGCCCTCCGCTTTCTTCGTGTGTACTATATCCCGCCCCTAGTTCTCTAATCCTCCGCCCTTTTCACCTGCCCGTCTACGTTACCCAATGAGCCTTTATTTCGCTTTCCATAATTATTTATGCTTTCAAGTTGGTGTTCAACTGTCAGGCACCACTCACGGTAACGATACAGTCCTCTCGATGGACGTAGCGTTGTTTCGCGAGAGACGGACTTGAGGCGATCAAGCCTCCTGACGCAGTCCTAAATACCAGGTGTCATCACGTCTTTATCAGTAAGGAGACACGCTTCACTTGCGATTGAAAGTGATAAGCCAGTCCTTGTTGTGTAATGCGGACGGCAACAGCAGCTTCGTCTCGACGGTCTTATTTACCTGACGCCATAAAAGGGCAGGAGTGACAAACTGATCTTGCTGATTGGAAAATTGACCGTTATGAGGTCGAACAAAGCTGGTGATCCTAGTGCAGCGAGTGCAATAACTGCGGAAAAAATGAAAAAAAAAAACCTGGTCCTGATGTGTGAACGGAATTTGAACGGACTTGAAAATGAACTTAGTTCCGATCCGTTCCCGAAAAATCACGAACTCCGTTCACGATCGCGTTCATAATGAAACAACGAAACTCCGTTCGCTCCGTTCACGAAACTGGAACTAAGTTCCGGAACTTAGTTCGTATGAACGGAGTTCCACCCAACCCTGATTGCAAGCACAAAAATAGCTCAGATTGCAAATTGCCTCTCCCTGAAATAGGTAAATGCCTATGACTGTGACAATACATTATGATTTGCGAGCAACATGTTTTACTTTCCATCTTGTTTAGTCTGTGGCTCAGCACTTACCTACCCATCTGGAGTGATAACTTCTCCCAACTACCCAAACAATTACCCACACGATCGCCAGTGTGAGTGGACGATAACTGTGGCTGATGGCAACCAGATTTCTGTCAATATCACTGACCTACAGATGGAGGCACATCCAAACTGCAATTATGACTTCCTTGAAATCAGGTACAGTAGATGTTGGATGTGATGAAGAAGCAAGGACAATTTTCTTCCAGAGATACTTACTTGTTATTTGTTCCCATTGCACTCCGGACAGCTCCATACGTACTCTGTTCCATGGTTCAAACCTAGGAGAGAGTTGTTCTACTAATTGTCCCTGGCGTTATGTGTTGTGGATGCCCCTTGTGCTTTCTGCAAGTTTCCATCCCCTGCCTCCTCCTTTGCATCCACTATTTTCCAGTATGTTTTAAATGATAATGCTTTGTTTGCTCCTTTTCTTCTTCCTCCTTCAGTCTCATTGTCAGTTCTCCCAACATATTTGCTTTGTCATATTTGATTCAGAGGGATAGAGGAAAGGAGGGTTAAAAATGAAGGTCAAGAGAAAGGCAGAGGGAAGAAGTGAAATGTTATGGGCCAGAAAAAAAAATGTGCATGCATAATCAGCATTCAGAATAGGAAAAAACTGGAGGTCAAAGTATCAGTTTTGTGTAAAGCATTAATGGCAAAATGTGTTAGTATTTTCAGTTTGTAATATTTTAGAGAGATTTCAGGTTTTCTCAAGTAATGCAAATATTGGAGTGCAGGAAACCAAAGGGGGAATGTAGTGTACATGCATCCAGTGTATTTTTAGGGCTGGTTGTGAAAATTAAGGGCTGAATTATGAGATCATGCAGTCTGGAGAAAACACTGATGAAGTAATGTAAATGTTAACTTCTCTTATTTCTCCTCCGACAGGAATGGTGGCTATCTCTCCTCCCCTCTCATCTGGAAATACTGTGGCAACCAGGAGAATGTTGCTCCCATTCTGTCCCATAGTAACCGACTGTACATCAGGTTTAAGACCGACCACTCCTCTTCGGCCCGAGGCTTTAGATTGGAGTATGACAGCGCAGCTTCAGGTTAGCCTGGACGTGATATTAACCCTTTAAGCGCAAAAAAAAAATATTTTGGCATGTTGATGGTGACCTGGGAAATGCTAGTGACTAATTTATTTCCATGTTGGTGGCGCGACCTGGGAAGCGGTCACATCATACTCATATCCTGCCTGAAAGTCAGCGGCAAACTTCAATGTGAAACACTGAAATGGCCAACTTGGAGTTACACAGCAAAGGTGTTATGTGGACTGCAGGTGCTTAGGCGCTGATAGTGCTAACTAGGCTTTTGTCCTTATGGCTTCACAAATGGTTTTATTGTTACAAACCAGCACCTTCCGCTATTTAGGCTAAGATAAATCTTCATCATTCTGTATGCACATTTTTTTATTTTACTTCTGCTTTTAAATGGTATGACCCTCAAGCAAACCTGAGTTATTTCTTTGGGGGGATGGGAGTGGGGGGGGGGGTGGTGCTAAGAATGTATGTGATATTTTGCATTCCAGTGATTGTGCCACTTAGAAGTAATAAACTAATAGGTAAATTAATAAATAAATAAATAAATAAATAAATAAATAAATAAATCTATCAGTATTCAATGTAAACTGAAATATCTCTATAAATGAATAAATAAATAAAATTTAAAAAATAAAAAAACAAAAATAAAAGAAACCAAAAAAGAAATAAATATTACAGTGCCAGGCCATTATACTTATCAACTACCTCGGAGTTCACTGTGTGATGGACCTAATACAAGGTCTTAGTTACCAGAGAAACTCCAACTGATCTCTGCGATGTTGGCAGTGGGATTTTGTTCAGTTTTGCTTTGAATGAATGAATACAGAAATGCACAACTGAGTACTCTCCTTAACTAACTTTTCAACAAAAGTGCAAAAGCGCTGTAAATTCTTTCTTTAATTACAAACCATTCATCCATAAATCAGTACTTGCTTGTGGAGAAATTACAGCAACCCCAGTTTCTTTAACTTATGAAAATTATGATATAGGAAGGTCGCAATTACTTTCTGAGCATGATATCCTGGTCTCTTGGTTTGTACCGCTGAGAGGCACATAAATATTGCCTTTGTCTCTCTTGGCAGGATGCGGCGGTGACCTCACGACACCCTCGGGGGGCATTGTGTCCCCCAATTACCCCCAGCCCTATTCACACAATGCGGAATGTTTCTGGACAATATCTGTGTCAAGGGGCAGCACGATCAGCATCTTCTTTGTGGACTTTGATGTGGAGGCTGCAAGTTCATGTCGTTATGATTACTTAGAGGTAAGAACAGGTGACAGAAGTTGTTATGTATCTATTTGTATATTGCAGTGGTTACCTAGAGAGGCATATATGAAAATTTTAGAGACTAAAGTTTCACAAACCCTAGTCCTTTAATTTGCACAAACTATTGAAACACTTCTGAAGCACTCCTGCAGTAAACATTTTCAATAAGTCTCTTTGAAACACACCTCTTTGTTAAATATTTTGACCTGTAGATCTCAGTATGCCCAATTGAAAGTTTGCAGAAGTTATTTCTTTCTCAGGTTGTTGTTTTACGACTGAGTTTTTTTTGTTTTTCAAATGATTTGGTTAATGTTAAAGGTGTGTAGGGACGGAAGGTGTGTGTTAATGTTTATTTAGGCCTTAACGTGGTTGTAAGTGTGAGAATACTATCCCAGTTTTTGTAAAGCATTCAGGGCCCTTTGTGGAGAGTGAATCCTATGAAAATGCTATTATTTTTACTAGTATGGACGCCCACTTTATGAGTAGGACATCAGTGGCTGTCTGCATAATCCGTACATTAGTTAATCCATCGTGTTAACCACAGCGAAAAACTACTAATGTTTTGGGAGTTTCCTACGGTTACCCGAGTGGGTTAACTAATGTAGGGAATTGGCATACAGCCACAGGTGACTGCAACAAGACTGCCTGCTCATGGAAATCCTTGCATTATCACTGTAGTGCACTAGCAGTATAATGAACCAGCTTGCGCGCCTCTGCTCGATGAAAAGGATACTACTGGATGACCACATTTATGGGTTTATGTGTTGATACGGTGCTTGATGGCATCACATGGCATGGTGTCATTAGTGAATGGAAGACAGAAATTGACATTTTAACCAAATCCATAGACAGGAGAAAGGACCAAATGAGGGATGGGGCACAAACTTGCCATACATTATTAATAGAATCTTGCACCTTTTATAAGCAGATTTTTACTCTCCACCTTCCCAATGAATTTCATGTAGGTTGACAGTTCTGACCTAATTTTATATAATAATAATAATAATAATAATAATGCGGTTTATAAGTCTCGTATCCAGGCTAATGCCCGCTCACGCGACTTCACACTATCATTACCCCAGCAGGCCTGATCACTCTAGAACTTTCTCGACTCCCTGGGGAGCATACAGTGCCGCTGCCATTTATAGGTGCTGATCACTTGCATTCTGACAATATCTTCCACTGCCTATAGCCAGGTACCCATGTTACAGACGGGTGGGCTAAGGAAAATGAGAATGAAATGCTTTCCCAGGGCACTTACAACATGACCGTGGTCGGGAATCGAACTCACGACCTTCAGATCTTGAGTCCAACGCCGGAACCATTAGGCCACGCTGCTCCAGGGGTTTTGGGGTTCATGGCATTTGAAAACAGTGTGCCATGTCCTGATCCACTCTTATAATATAAATTATTATTATTATTATTATTACTATAATTATTATTATCATTTATAGTAGAACAACATGGATGTGAACCGTAAGGACTAATCCATAATTTCAATTTGTTAGCTATAATTATTCAGTGATTTATATATAGACATGTCAGTGTCCCTGTTTGCAAACTGAAGTGATTAAGCAAACTCTGAGTAAGTGGCAACAAGTTTATATGAAAGATGAAAGTTATAGAGGTGACTGTTTTTCACAGATGCAAAGAATATCTCTCAGATCGTGAATAAATGAACAGGTGCTGCTTTTTGGCTCTGTAAATCTGAGATCCAGTTATGAACTTATAACAGTTGCAGAGATTTGTTCTTGCACATCAGTATCCTTTGTGATATCTTAAATCATTTGCTGGGACCTTTCAAAATGGTGTTGATTAACCTTTTCATATTACACTGGTCATGACTCTTGCCTGCCTACAAAATGTTTTCACCTCACAGAGTTTCTTTTCAATGTAGTTCTGCATCTAAATATGATTGTTTATCAAAATACAGTTTGAAATTGTTAGCAAAAGGTCATACACTGCTTATTGGTTGTAAAGTGGGGCTGTCCCAGGGATGTGGTCTGATACGAAAAAAAGTAAGACATTGGCAACACTTTCAAGTTAACAAAGATAAGGAACAAAAAAGTGGCAGATACAAATAACCATGGCCTTGCTGGGTGAAGGCATTTACATTTATTTTACATTTAATGGGAAGTCATGTGAGCAGGCATTAGCTTGGATCTGAGACTTATGTACAACATTATTATTATTTATCATTATTATTATTATTATTTTCATTCTCATTTTACATGCCTGTTTGTCCCTAGATCCGAGAAAATGGACCTGCCGGGAGATCCCTTGGCAAGCTTTGTGGCACAACCAACCCTGCCCCTATAACGTCCTCATCCAATAGGCTGTGGCTGAGGTACAGAACTGATGCCTCCATCTCAGGGAGAGGCTTCAGACTCCAGTATCATGCCGGTGAGCTCACCTTATCCCTCTTTTTGTTTGTGTTAGAGTGAGATTTTAACATTCTTTTTCAGTATGGTTATGGCTATATCATAGTGTAGGGTTGAATCCTTGTCAGACTGCTGACAAAAGGGGTCCTTTTATATATCTTGCACATTACCCAGGCATAAATCTGCCTCTACCTGAACTTTACCTTTTCACAGTAAGGGACAAGCTTTTCATTTTTTGTCCATCTTTTCTTATTTACAATGTGTAAGAAAAGATGTGCACGGTAAAGGATCAAGCATGCTAATACGCTGGTACCAAAAAGATATACTATAATAAACCTAGAGAGATCATGACATGACTACCTCTGGTATTCTTTGAGCGCTGCCATTTTGACCAGGTGCAACAAAATGTCCCTTTTTGCAGCAGTTGAAGTAAGGGAAGACGATGCAAAATTTGTAAGAAATTGTTTTGGAAAATGGCAAGAACCTTCAATGAAATTGTGAGATGTTGAAACCACTGCATCTTTGAACGTAAAGAATCCTGTGCTGTTGTTCAAATTCACCAGTAAAAATTTGGAACAGGAGGGGGGAAGCCCGGTAATGGCATCATAAAGACTTTCATAAATTTGAGATTTGCAGTCTGACTACTTGTATTGTACTTCCTGGCCCATCTTCAGTAGTAATATCTACACTGTTGACTGTTAAAAAAAAAAAAAAAAATGTGCCCTGTCCAGGTGTTTTATTGTATTTCTCTATGTTCAGTGTTCGTAGACATGTTTTCATACTGCTGGTACATTGTGTGTGTGTGTGGGTGTGGGTGTGTGTGTGTGTGTGTGTGTGTGTGTGTGTGTGTGTGTGTGTG
>JAWQUT010000371.1:219653-279302 GCA_033807755.1 Ellobium chinense | reverse complement strand
GTGTGAGGGGGGGTGGGGTGGGTTTGGGGTTGTATATGTTTTCATCTTTCTTTCTGTCAAACTGTATTTGGAGGTGAACTCCGATGTCAATATTGTTGCTAGGATGCAACAACCCTGTATCTCCATTGAATACTGGTAAGAGCTGACACTGACCATAAATTTGCCTCATTCTGCTTTCATAGATTTCACACTTCTCTTCTATCAAATCTTACTAAGCTCTTAAAACCATACACTCCACCAGGAAAGCTCAGACCTGAAATTTCAAGACTTTTAGTTTTCCACATGCAACCAGGTGGTAAGGCATCGATTATCATATTATTCATGATCATTTAAGAATAGGATTGTGATTTGGTTAATGTAATTTGGTGAAATGCCTCATCACACATTTTGTAAGATAATGCGTAACAACTAAATTATTACCAGACTGGGCTCACAATCCTCCGTCTTAAATTTAATGCATAATGAAAAATATACCTTACCACTTGGTGACATAAAGTTCTCATGTGGCAGTCTGAAAAAATTTCAGCTGGTTGATTGAGATTATATAATTCTTTTTTAGGGTGACCAATTTTGGGGTGTAATATTCAGTACACTTGAATAGCAAGCTAATAGGGTTAGGTTTGATTTCTGGGAGAGCTCTAGCATATGTTGGTTTTCAGTCTTTCTTATTCAACTGATCATCTCTGATGGTGAAGAAAAATTTCCAGAAAACTTGTACAGAGTTGTAAATCTTCTATTTTCCCCGCTATTTTCATGGCTGCTGGAATTTAATGATCATGATTATTATTATTATTGTTGTTGTTAGTAATATTATTCAAGGTATACTAGTAATGTTTCAGCCCGCAGTAACTAACATAGCAGCTGCCTGTGTTCAGTGTTGGCAGTCTTCTGTTATTGGTATTTTGCTGCTATTTTCTTAGGTGGCATTTACATCCCAGTTTATAGCTCATCTTTATTTGGAGCAGCAGGATGGAATGGTTGCAGCATTGTACTCAAGATCTAAAAGTTGTGGGTTCGATTCCAGACTGTGGCCATGTCATAAATGCTATGAGAAAGCTTTTCATTCACACTTTCATCAGTTCATACATCTGTAAAATGATTGGGGGGGTGGCGGAGGAGATGCCGACAAGGTACGATTGGCTATGGGTACCTGGCTATGGGCAGAGAAAGATAGTGTCAGAATGCTAGTGATCAGCACCTCTAAATGGCAGTGGCGTGGCACTGAGTACTCCCTAGAGGATTTAGAAAGTCCTAGTGTGATCTGGCCCACCGGGTTAATAATAGTGTGAGGTTACGTGGGTGGGAATAAGCCTGGAAGTGAGTCTTATAAACTGCAGTATTATTATTATTACTATTGTTATTACTGTATTATTATTATTATTATTATTTCCTTGTCCAGACTGCAACACAGTCCTCACTGGCATGCATGGCGTGATTGAGAGTCCCAACTTCCCCAATGCTTATGATCACCAGTCCAACTGTACCTGGATCATTGATGCCCCCCTAGGCAACAAAATCAACGTTTCCTTTGCTGCCTTTAGGATTGAGAGTCACAGGAGCTGTCGATATGACCAACTACAGGTTAGTCTATACAGGGCCGTCTTACCCGCAGGGCACTATGGGCAGTAGCCCAGGGCCCCGGGCTCTGGGGGGCCCCGGGTGTGAATTTTTTCAGACACATGGTAGGCCTATAGACTTAACCTTTACTTTGTATCAAGAAGGTAAGGGGCCCCGTGGGGCCTGAGTGCCCAGGGCCCCCGAAATACTTAAGACGGCCCTGAGTCTATATAACCACATGTGGCTTCCAGCCTTAAGCCACCTCTCCTAACAGGACGTAATTCCCCATTCTATGCATGGGATCAAGGATAGACTATTGGTAATAGTCAACACAAGCAAAAGTGCTAGAAGCGTTAAGATACCTAATAAACCAAAATGCGTTATAGACAAATGCTTAAGTCGTCAATAAAACAGTTGAACTTTGATGTGTGAAACTTTACTCCATCCCGAAGTAATTAAAAGTCAGAAAATAAGACAGGTGATATATTGCCAAGTTTACTCATCTAAAACACAGGTAGAAATATCCTTAGCTCATTCTAAAAATCTGGTTCCTTTGTGATTTTTACATTAATAGAGCAATACAGAAAGAAAGCCCCCAGAGTCCACCTTTATATATTGTCACAGTCACACACAAACTGGACTATTTTTAGTACAACCCAATACTACTAAAGAAATGTCCCAGAGAAAATAAATCACGAAGACACTGATTAAGAAAGCAGGATCACAGATTGAGCTTGGCATTATTTTCCTGTATTGTCGGATATAGCCTCTTCCACCTCCTGCAAAACTCATGCAGGTGAAATGATAATATAGATCACACTCATATATTAAGTCAGTGGTATACTTTACTGTATAGTGGGGGAACGAGAGAATAAGGAGGAGGAAAGGAGGAGGAGAAAGAGGGAATTAAAAGGGGAATTGTTAGGAGAATTTTCTGTTTTTAACCTGAATTATGGTTTCTTCAACACTATTTTTGCTTTTATCAATAAATACATTTGAAGAAGAGAGATAGCTCAACTTCTTAGATCTTGACCGATTTTTCTACATTGTTTAGTTTTGCCCATATTTCTATTTACAGGACAAGAATGTATTTTTTTTTGTGTGTGTGTAACAGTAAGGCAACTGTAGTGTACATATTTCTTTAAACAGCACAATTGTATTTTTTTTGTGTGTGTGTAACAGTAAGGCAACTGTAGTGTACATATTTCTTTAAACACCACAATTTATTCCACCCAGTAATTTTTTTGATGTTCTACTGTAAGGTATCTGTAATGTACATATTTCTTTAAACAGCACAATTTACTCCACCCAGTAATTTTTTTTTTGTTGTTCTACTGTAAGGTATCTGTAGTGTACACATTTCTTTTTAAGGCACACTTTACTCAACCTAAGAATTTTTTTTTTGTGTTTTACAACCAGGCATCCGCATCTCTGTCTTTGCCAGGCAGTAAATGATTTTACTGTGCCCTTCATTTGGGATTCTCCATTTCATATCTATTGTCCCATCAGGGGGCAGTAATTTTTCATTTTGGCCCACTTCCAAATAATATTGCCTGTGTATAGCTTTAACATAGAAGATTGTGCACCACAGTGTTAGGAAGTGTTTTGATGCTGGTGCAGCAGACATCTGGAAAATAAAGCACCAGTAACAGCTGTGAGAATTTAGTGCAGTGGCTAGGCCTGTCTTATTAGGCATTGCTATTTTCCACTTTATTTCTGTGAAATTTATTTTTAGCACCAAGGAAAGGATATAATAATATTGACGAGTTCAAGCTTTGATGAAAGAATGCAGGTTGACTCATAGTATAATATGAGGCCATAACCCTGTATTCTAATGCAGCCGAGAGTAGAAACATAGAAGAGTATATATGTTTTAAGTGGGACTGTATGTAAGCAGTCAGAAAGTGTCTTAAGGCCACGATTGAACACCAAAGCTGGCACATCAGAGTTAGGGAACATGTTCAGGCAATGGAATTAAATTGAATTAAATTGCTGTGAAGTTAGCACCCCTGTGTATTGTAATGGTAGGACATTTAGACTTGCAAGCTGAGAGACCCTAGGTCCAATTTCCTGTGGGGACAAGAAATTTTCTAGTGCAGGTTGTTTGGCCCTTCTCAAAATTGATCCTTCACAGGATTTAGTAAAATCCCTGGTGACACACTTCTCTAGATAATTATGTAACATCATTTTAAAAAAAAATTATCAGGCCAAGTTCACATTCCTTCCCCTTAAATATAATAGAGAACTGAAGAATACTATAATTATGCTTTGCCATTTGGTTACACGTAGACAGAAATGAAAAAAAACTAAAAACTTTTACGTACCCTGTAGGGAAATTGATTTATAGTTTCATACAGTGTTTTACATCTCATTCATAATACATACCTATGCATCATACATGTAAATATATAATATTAAAGTTGAAATACCTAACAAGGTCATTGCTGGTCGCCGCGGGGCAGGAGTACTCATTTACACCATAGTCGAGTGGGGAAATCGGAGTGAAGTGTCCTTCCTGAAGATATCGCAGAATAAACTGCCCGGCCTAAGAGTCAAACACACACACCTTAGACTTGACAGTTCTCAGTTTCTGAATACAACTAACAAACCACACAGTCACACTGCCTTCCTTGAGTGTTATTTCAAAAAGTTGAGTGTGCCAGCATGACCAGCAGGCACATGTCTAACATTTGTTTACTTCTCTCACAGATCAGGGATGGACGAGATGCCACTGATCCAATCCTTCAGACACTCTGTGGTGAAAATATACCTGATCCCTTCCAGTCAAGCAGTGACCATTTGTGGATTAACTTTGTTTCAGACAGATCTGTGGCCCATGAGGGTTTTAGGCTTGAGTGGATTGTAGACGGTGAGTCACAGATAAGTGATTTCAATGCTCAGAACTCTTTTACAGTAAAACTCTGTTAACATGAAATTTAAGGGGATGTCCAAATCGTTGTAGATTAAGCAAGATTTGTGTTGTCCGTGTATGGTACAGTCTAAGGGGAGCTAATAGAGAAATATCAGCCAGCATCGTTTCTGTGTGACAGTTTGAACAGCTTTGACTGGTTATAGTTTTGCATGTTGGCGTGGCTCAGTGTGCGATGTCATCACTTTTGATTGATGCAATATTTACTACTGGTCTGATCTAATCTCCACATGCCACACCATCGGTGGAAAAAAGGGAAGGAAAAATGCTACAGCAGTGGTTCATTTTTTCCTATCTCCGTCACATTTTCCTCTCTCACCAGTGCACATTTATCATGTTGCCAAAGATTCTCTGAAACTCATGATGGAGTTAATTGTAAAATTTTACTATGAATAAAGAGGGCCATTGAACGCGTATTTTCTTTCCTATTGGGTTAACAGAGATTTCGATTCGGGTAAAGCTATCATGTTAAGTTAGTTCAACTGTATATTTTCATCACTGGGCCAGTCACTATATTACTGTGACTCTCATAATATTCAGTCATTATTTAATCAAGAATATATAACCATCAGTCTTATGAAAACTTCTATAAAATGAAGCCAATTTTGAACAGAATTTTGGATCTTTGGATACATTTACAGGCAATTTTCATATAGTTAAGATTGTATGACTTGCATTCCACGTCAGTGTCATTTTAATGAGGTGCTGTCTGGGTGTTTTGTTCTTGAGTGAGATGTAGAGGAATACCTTTCTCCTATGGCTCCCAGATGAAGTATCTCACTTGTTAGCCTGATGCTGGTGTATGGCACATTTAAAAGACAAAATATAACCTCAGACTACAAAGAAATTTTCTCCTGTGGCCTCCAGATAAAGTATTTTGCGCACTGGCTTGATGCTAGTGCATGGCACCTCTAAGACACAAAACACATCGACTAGAAAGAAAAATCTTTTTAACTCCAAGAGTGGGCTGTGGAACTCTTGAAGTTTAGCAGTGTGGTCTTATTGCCTTAAGATTTGTCATTATTATCTGTAATATTATTGTACTACCCATCATAAAGAGCTCCTGCTGATCAGACTTCAAAACTTTGACATACTCTCTGATTGTCCAAAAAAAAAAGAAAACAAAGAGGAGAGAAGGTGGGATATGGAGCTTAGGTGCCCTATGCTGTGATAAAATTTGTCCACTCCAACGTTTTCAGATCATCAATTTGCACCTATTTATAAACCACACAGGGTGAGCATTTTGTATATTTTCAAAAAGATCGTGTGATGTCAAAGTTTCAAAGGTGGAGACTAGTAGAGAGTTTTTAATGGCATGCAGTATATTTTGGACATCAGAAAGAACAGTATCACTTGTGTAAGACAACAGCAGCAAGATGAGTGCTAAATATATGAGAAATATGAATGGCTATATCTGAAACTTGGCTGTCTTGGCAGGTGATTGATAGAGCAGGTACGATCATTGCTGAAGCACTGGTCTTCAATACATGGCTACATGGTTCAGGAGCCATACTGTAAAAGACTTGTTTAGGCATTTGGTAAAACAAAACACAGGGATGTTCTGTGTTGGCAAAGACCAGTGTATAGGTCTGAAGCTACCACCGTGTTGAAATCATTTGCTGTTTACAGTCAGGGTTCCTCATTTAGATTTTAACAGTGTTAAATTAGATGACAAGAGGTTGAAAATTTGGGCATCTTTTACAGGCCACAGGCCTGCACAAATGAAATCCACAGAAGTCATTGGGAAACATTGCTGTCAACAAATATTTTTTTATGATTCCAGGATTACATTTCGCATCTTTGGCAATGTGGTTTCAGGTTATAAAATTATTCCTATACAATCTGTCTAGAGGATAGATTATACCCTGCCATTATCAACTCTGATAGTTTTGGATTTTGGTTAGATCAGACTTGTGCATCTATAAGTAAGCTATGCTATTCCACCAGGTTGTGGAGGGAACTTGTATGGAAGTTCAGGGACATTCACCAGTCTCAATTACCCAGATCCTTATCCACATCGCCGAGAATGTCAGTGGGTCATCACGGTGCCCACTGGCAAGGCTATCCAGCTGAACATTACAGACTTTGATGTGGAGGCATTTCCCAACTGTCGGTATGATGTTTTGGAGGTGAGTGAGCTAAATTTTTGTTTCGATCTGCTGTCTGGCCTTCTTTGTATCCAGTAACTTTCAACTGCATGTCCATGTCAGAAGAAAATTGCTGTGCAGAGTTACTGGTCATTATTTAACTATTGTAGCATGAGTTGCCCCATGTGCAGCTGTCCGCTGGCTTTGTGACCTGGTTTAATGGATAATAAGTGTTCTACTTGTTGTTTGCTGGTAGCAGTTTTTTATTCACCCCCAGTATGTCTATAGTGGCAATGATCACTCAGTGACTGATAGATTCCAACTTTAATAACGGTATCTTTGTGTTTTCATCTATCCCCTGCAGATCTATAGTGGCAATGATCATTCAGTGACCATTAAATCCCAGCTTAATTAACTGTATCATTGCTCTTCCATCCACCCCTTATAGGCCTGAAGTTGCAGTGACCTGTCAGTGACCGTTAGATCCCAACTTTATCAACAGTATAAATGTCTTTTCATCTATCCCCTACCTACAGATCTATAGTGGCAGTGACCATTAAATCCCAGCTTAATTAACTGTATCATTGCTCTTCCATCCACCCCTTATAGGCCTGAAGTTGCAGTGACCTGTCAGTGACCGTTAGATCCCAACTTTATCAACAGTATAACTGTCTTTTCATCAATCCCCTACCTACAGATCTATAGTGGCAGTGACCCTTCAGTGACCATTTAATCCCAATTTCAATAACAGTATCATTGCTCTTCCATCCACCCCATATAGGCTAGGGCTGGGCAGCTCGACTCGACTCAAAAGATCAAACCGAGTCGATCTTATCCTGTGGCTCGAGTAATCCAGTCAGTGAGTCAGGATCGACTCTAAAGATCCAATCCTGAAGTTTAAGTTTTAGTTCTGTTCTTTGTGAAGCGCTAAAAACAGGCTTGACTAAAAGTTAATCACACTCACACATTCATCACGAGGTTAGCATGGGCTGAGTATCGCAGCTTCTATAAATGCAAATTAAGGGAGGTTATTTATGTTAGATAGTAGGGATGGAAAGAAGAAGAAGAGTTAGCAGTGGAAGTAGGGACGTGCCAGAAGGAAGAGTAGGGTGACAGAGCACACGACAAAGTTTGGCATGGTACTGTCAGTGCTAATTAGTTGACAAAGGGCTCTGATTGATGAGCCACTGTCTGTGTCTTTTTGTGCATGTGTGAGTGTCAGTGTATGAGTATTGATGGAGATACAGTAAATTCAAATACAGAAGAAGTGAAAAGGCCTTTCCGTTTCTAGCTTCTTGCATAGTTTTCATTAAATTTTGTTGAGTGCTGTCAAATTACACTTTATTATACTTTTCATAAAAATAATGTTATATTTATATTGTTTCTTATGTTTGTAATAAAATGAGAACAGTAGGTGAATTAAACAAAAAAACTCCCAATGAAATGGCCCTCATAGGCAAGAAAACAATGCCAGCCATGAGGAGGGTGGAAACAGGTAATTTATGCTGACACTGTTTAAGCAGATCCTTGTGCAAGTCTGTCTTTGGTTCATCTTATAGCTGCATTACTAGCCTTTCCCTCACAAACTGAAAAAACTCTTCAACAGATCGAGCTTTAGTCGAGCCTATGGTTGCATTACCAGCTTTTACTGTGAACTTTCTTTCCCTCACGAACTGAAAAAGCTAGAATTCAAAAGATCGAGCTTTAGTCAATATTTATGATCCTTGCCGCCAAAAGATCGAGCCGAATCAACTTTTCAAAATGATGGATCGGCCCAGCACTATTATAGACTTGAAGTTGCAGTGACTTGTCAGTGACCATTAGATCGCAACTTTATCAACAGCATCATTGCCTTTTCATCTATCCCCTACCTACATATCTATAGTGGCAGTGACCATTCAGTGACCATTAAATCCCAACTTTACTAACAGTGTCATTGTTTTTTCATTCGTCCCTTATAAACCTGAAGTTGTTGTGACCTGTCAGTGACTGTTAAATCCCAACTTTAAGTACAGTTTCACTGCATTTTCATTTGTCACTTACCTACAGATCGATGGTGGCAGTGACCATTCAGTGACCATTTAATCCCAACTTTACTAACAGTATCATTGCTCTTCTGTCCACCCCTTATAGGCCTGAAGTTGCAGTGACTGTTAGATTATAGATTTAATAACAGTATCATTGCTTTTCCCTTCATCTCATGTAGGTCTATGCTGGCAATATTTAGATTTCAACTTTAAGAACAGTACCAGTGCTTTTTTATTCATTCTAGAGGTCTGTAGTGGTAGTAACCATTCAGTGACTGTTAGATACCAACTTTATTAACATTTTAAGTCTTCTTCATCCATTCCTTCCAGGTCTATAATAGCAGCAATTCTTTAATATAACAATTAGATGCCAAACCTTTTTAACAGTACCAGCGCTTTGTGATGAATCCCCTAAAGGTCTACAGTGGCAGTGACCATTTACTGACTGTTAGATCCCAAAAGTTTTTTACAATATCATTGCTTTTTCATTTTATCTCCAATAGATCTATAGTGGGAGTGACATGTTAGGACCACGTATTGCCCAGCTGTGTCACAGACTGCCGCCAAACCAACCCCAGGTGCTTCACACCACAGGAAACACAGCCTTTGTGCGCTTTGCAAGTGATGTTTCAGTCAGTGGCAGAGGATTCCGCATTACTTATACGGCTATGGATGGAGGTAAAGATGTAACTTGCTGTCCTCAAATACTGTGGAACTTTTTAAACACAGCTACTGTTTAATGTGAGCACTTTGAAATTGTATCACATCACAGGTAAACACTAGGCTAATGCATGAAAGTTAGGGAACAATATTCAAACAGTAAGAATTTAAGGTTTAAATTGCTGTGAAGTGAGCTTCCCTGTGCTGTAATGGTAGCACATTCAGACTTTCAAGATGAGAGATTGTGAAATCAATCCCCATTAAGGACGAAAGATTCTCTAGTGTTAGGGTTTTTAGCCTATCTTCTCATCTGTAAGATCAATATTTAACAATTTCTGGGACTACAAGACTAAAACATACATTTCTGAAAAGGAAATTCAGTGGGCTTTCTGACAGTTAATGTTTTAGCTTTTTGGGAGTTGGCATAGTTGAATAGTGACCTAGTTTATATTTCTATTTGTAGGAAAAGAATGGCAAAAATTCACAATGTGTAATAATAACAAAGAAGGGAAAAAAACTGATGATAGTAGGTGTTCTAACTTTATTTTCATGATAAAGTATGTCCATTTCTACCTTATAGAAGCAAAAATGACACAGTTATATCCACAAATAAAAGCACAGTGGCATATAGAAAATATTCATAAATTGGGTTTTTTCTTCTTTTAGAAATGAAAATTAAAAACAAAATTTTCCCGAAAGTTACTTGCAAAAAAACACGACAAAAATTAATTTTTTAAGCTGTGAATTGTAAAATTACATGTAATTCATCATAAAATACATCGTATATTTTATATGTGTAAAAAATTAGCAAGAAATTACTTTCTATAATGACGTAGTTCCATCATATTTATAAATACGAAATTCCATTATGTGAACTGGTGGGAGATAATTAGGCTATAGACCAGTTCTCATCATTACACAGTACAATATTATATGAGACACAATACATGCTCGTCAGGCACTCCGTTTTCAGCCATCTGTCAGTTATCAGTTAACCGACACACAGATTTCCAAGACCATACAGAAATCATGAGCTTAATGCTATTTACCAGTCATTCTCCCACATCATGTTCTCCGTACACTCAGTGCCCATTTTACTTGACGAGCACTGTAAACTTGTAATTTATTGTTGTTCTAAATTTTTCATTTTGCAATCTCCCTCAGGTTGTGGAGGAAACTTCACCGCTAAGTCAGCAACTATTATGTCTAAGAATTATCCCAGCAACTATGAAGACAACACAGAGTGTGAGTGGCTGATCACAGTTGCAGAGGGTCACTCTGTTGTTCTTACCTTCACAGACTTTGAAGTTGAAGGAAGTAGCTGTAACTACGACTATGTTAATGTAGGTTTTTTTCATGTTCAATCCTATTAGACCACATTAGGGCTTGTTTTTGATATACTCTCACTCAAAGAAAGATGTATACATCTCATTAGGATCAGTCAACATCAGAGTAGCCCAAGACAAGATTTAAAGAAAGATTGCACATCGACCACTTAACCTAGCACAATAGAGCTCTCATAACAGTGCTTTACCTGAAATTTTGGTTAACCCCAACGAAAAGAAAAATCTCTGTCCAAAGGCCTTTCTTCTTCTTATTTAAATACTTGCAGTTGCCAGGTAACGACTTCCAGAGAACCTTCAATAACACAACAATTGTCACAGTGCCAAGAGAAAAAAAAGTGACACAGAGAGGAAAAAGTGAGGCTCTGCTGTCAGTTTTCTTTTTCCTAATCCATTGTGGTCAGGCATATGGAGATCATGTTAAATATTGTGTCAGTCAAATGTAATGACAACATACAGCAATCTCCGAAAATATAATTAGTTCAATATCACAACATACCAAACTCAACATTCACAACTTTCATGAGAGACTATCGTTTCCCCTTGTATTATACATATGTTGTAAATGGATAGCACAAAACTCGTCTGACCCGTCAAAATTTGGCAGGTCCCTTCAATTATGTATTAAGGGCAAGTGCGGCACCCTGTAGGGGTAAAATTGGGTCAAATTGTGTCAAATGAGTTAAGGGCAGTTTCTTGAATGGCGACATGTCCTTTATCGATTCCTGAAATTATTTTCATGATACCTGTTTCAAAAAGTTTACTTTGATCCAGTCTCAAATGCATCTGTCGGGTAATCTTTATTGTCAATTATCTCAAAATCACAGTTTTCGTCAGTCTATCCCTTCGATCTGACTTTTTTCTGGTCCAATTTATATAAGATTCTGCATAACAACTCTCCAAGTTACTGTTTTGAGATTGTCACATGTTTTTTTTCAATATCTTATGTTTTTTATCTTTTATGAATTTCTCAAAATTTTCAAGGTTTTTTCATGACATTTTTTAAAAAATGAAAAAAAAAATCTATCCAAGAAATCTAAAAAAGCCCGTGACATTCTATTTTAAATAATGAGATCTTTCAAATGGAAAAAAAAAAACAGCCTCCTATCATCTGTTGTTCTCCAGATCAAAGGGATCAAAGTTATGCAAAAGTTATCCATATTTTCCAATAAGGCGGCCAAGCAATTGGCCTTTCCATAGCATCGGATGGAGGAAATTGCGAAACACCCCCCCCCCGTTTTTCTTCCTTCCTGGTCCTACGTGACCGATTTTTTTCCCCAAAATGACAAAGTTCCCTTTATTGATAACAATGCTCTCATTCTGCCGCATGAGCCCTTAACAGTATGCCACTGTACTGAAATAATTTACGTAGTTGTTTTAATGGGCCTATGTCTCCAGTGTGGGGTCACATAATAAAGTTACGATTTTCAGTAGTTCCCACTGCTTCAGTCACATCTGTTCTGCAGCAGGATCTCAGGAATCTGATAATCATAATAATAATAATAATCATAATAATAAATTGGTGTGTAAGTCTAATATCTAGGCTAATTCCTGCTCATGCAACTGCACACTTTTTTTTTCAGGCCTGATCATTCTAGGACTTTCTCAGCTCCCTGGGGAGCGTACAGTGTAGCTGTCATATATAGGCACAAATCACTAGCGTTCTGACAGTTTCTTCCACTGCCTTTAGCCAGGTACCCATTTTACAGAAGGGTGGACTGAAGAAAATGTGAATGGAATACCTTTCGAAGGCATTTACCATGATTGGGAATCGAATCCATGACCTTTAAATGTTGAGTCTAATCCATAACTGATAGGCCATACTGTTCCATCTGATAAGGCAGAGATTGGAGCTTCTTCCATCAGTCAATAATGAAAACACATAATCTTGTGTCACAACTCCCAACAAATGATTACATAAATTTTTCGTCCTTGCTTGTTAACCTGTTTCTTAACTATTTGCCTCCCCAGTTGTATGATGGACCAAATGCCAATGCATCACTTATTGTCTCCCTGTGCGGTGCCACCTTGCCCAACCCACCAACTTACAGGTCAAATGGGAACCAGATGTTTGTCAGGATGAGAACAGATGCTTCCGTAACTAAAAAGGGATTCAGCGCAACCTATGAGACAGGTTATTCTTGCACTTGCATTTCATATTCTGACAGCATGTCAATATTGCAGTGTGAGGTGATTTCTGGGTCTGATTTAATAAATGTACAATTAATTGCTATGTTGTTTACTTGTTGAAAGAAACATCATCGTTTCACTGTGGATAGCAGTTTATAATCATGTGGTTCATACGTCTCGTATCCAGGCTGATGCCTGCTCATGCAACTTAAAGTAATTACCTGAGCAGATCTGATCACATTAGGACTTTCTCAGCTCTATGCGGAACATACAGTGCTGCTGCTAGTAACTGGCACTGATCATTAACATCCTGAAGAATTTTTCACCCCCTGAAGTCAGATAACCATATTACAGATTAGAGGACTCAGGAAAATGAGAATTAAATATTTTCCCAAGACACTCACAACATAACCATGGTTGGGAATTGAATCCACGTCCTTTTCATCTTTGAGTCCAACCCTGTAATTAGCCATTTGGCTTCTCTGGGGGCCCAACATCTGCTTCATGCCCTGCTTCAAAACCTGTGTGAAGAATCTTTCTAATAACTCTTTCTATGGCTATCTGATTAGCCATTCTGCTTGAACATCCTTCGGGTTTGCAACTTCTTCTGTTGCTCCTATGTTCACCCTTTATGCCGACATTCTGTTTAGCTAGAGATGTCTCACTATTTTTTCTCCTCTTTCTTCCTCATTTTCTTCCAGTTCTCTCAGGTTTCTTTCATGTTTGAAAAGTCTTTACTGATTCTTAAATAGATGGGGTAGATATTTGTTTCATAGCCTAAATAATCTGCATTATTTTTCATAAAATTTAAACCCTGTATATTTTTACTTTAGCCGGACTATTTCTGAGGAAGCACAGCTGGAATATCAAGATTTTCAACCTGCATAATTATGTTGCCATTACTTGTGCTGCATGAGGTTGTAAAGTGAGAAAAACTGGTACACTATTGGTGCAGACGCATGCACAAACTGTCTGGAGCGACTCATCTGCTAGCCTGTCTTGCCGGCACAGGATGAAAGTCCCAACATTCCCTTGGTGTTTTTTTTAAAATATAGGGGAAAAGGAAAATATATGCGGTTTTAAATTTTATGAAAAAATCATGTGGACTTTTTAGGCTGTGAAGCAAATAACTTGAAAATATGAGGATCCTTAATAAATTCTTACTTTTTGCAAAATTGATTCTAGGTCCTTACATAGTCCTTAAGTTTTTGAAGAAAGGGTGCTTAAATTGTCCTGCTATCAGTTATTGGTATATGAATTTTGCTAATTTTTATAATCCTACTCAAACGTAAAACTTTTAAAAGATCTTAAGAGATAAAAAGCTGCCAATCCATTATTTCCTGTTTACAATGACATGCAGTTTTCTATGACTTTTGCACACTGTGACCAGGTGGCAAGTAAATTTGCTGATAGTTTCTTGAAACAGTAATGTTTTCTCCAGACCGCACAAAATTTCAAAACTCTTCCCAAAAATATCTTGAACTCATGCCGATCTTCCCTTCTTTCCTGCACTTCAAAATTTTGCATTACTTGAAGAAAACCTTAAAACATTCTTTAAAAGTTTCAAACTCCCCCTCAAATTTATGATGAAGGGGAAATGTCTCCCCCAGCTCATATGACCTGGAGAAACACTGAAAGATCCTTAAATTTTATCATGGTAAAATTGCATGAACCAGAATTCTACTATATTATCCTTCATGGTCCACCTCCAAAGTGCCAACCAATTGATCAGCAGTGGCATGGCCTTAATGCAAGGATGTCCTTCAGTGTACATGTATTTTGTAGTCACTGATCAAACTTTTCTTGTCTTTTAAACATTCAAACCACTCAGCCCGCAAAAAGAGCAAGTATCTTTCTTCTCAAAATACAGTTATCAATGGCACATACACAGTAAGCCCTGCTGATTGATTGACTGAATGATGGATTAAAGATATACTATTAACACAAATTAGATCAGCAGTTCAGTATCATTGTGTGTGTAGTTAAAATTTTTCAAATCATCAGTGGTGTATAACAAATTCTAAAGAAAAATGTGAAGTAAGACCCTTAGCTTATAATTGAGTGAATGACTAACTTTAGACATTCTCTGGATACAAGCAAGAGCCACAGCTCTGGTAACCATTTTGTCCATTTTTATAGATTGTGGCAATCAAAAATATACTTTCAATATTTCTGAGTGACTCTGTATCTGAGGAATATAATTTTGAGATCATGACAAACTGACTGAAGGGTTGCAGATGTACCATGAATGTCACCTCATCTTAGTGTTCATTGTGTTTGTTTCAGAGGTTGTGGAGGGACACTAATTGCAAGTGTTACTGGAGAGATCATTTCTCCCAACTACCCAGCCCAATACACAAGCAGTACACATGACAGACTGACTAATGAACTATGAATGTCACCTCAGCTTTGTATTTGTTGTGTATGTTTCAAAGGTTGTGGAGGGACGTTGGATGGAAATGTTATTGGAGAGATCATTTCTCGCAACTACCCAGCCCAATACCCTAGCAATACACAGGGCAGACTGACTGACAAATTACAGAATATGTACTATGAATATCACCAGAGCTTTGTATTTGTTGTGTTTGTTTCAAAGGTTGTGGAGGGACGTTGGATGCAAGTGTTGCTGGAGAAATCTTTTCTCCCAACTATCCAGCTCAGTACCCCCATAACACACAGTGTATTTGGATCATCCGTATGCCTCAGGCCAGTAAGTGATTGCTTTTTTGTTTCATACCAGTGAATTGGCTGTAAATATGTGTGATGGCAAGGAAAAAAATCGGCGGAAGTCACAAACAGCATAGTGGAGGAATAAGCAAATTTTGGGTCGTTAGGTAAACTTTCATTTTGTATATTGACAGTCTTTGTCCATTTTCAAATCTATGGATGAAGTATTTGTGCACAAATTCAACTGATTTTTTAAAAAATTATTTTGTGAAGAAATCCTGAAACTTGTAAGTGCAATGCCAACATTAAAGCCTGATTTCTCAAATTTGAGATTCTGGGGGTGACCTCAATAAAACTACCATAACTCAGTCATTTTTAAAGATATTTTAATAATATAAAAGTTCTCCATACTCAGCAATAAATTCCCTTCCAGTGATACCAAATACTCCATATCCATAAAATTGCACTTGTGCCCAGTATTCCCATGCCGCTACACATATATATCAAGGGCTGTTGATTTATTTGTATTGGTTAGGGGGTTATGTCAGAATAGTTATCATCTTTGATTATATCAGGTGATGTGAATTGTATACTGGGATGCCCAAGCTGTTATTGTGAGTTTCTTAAGTCATGAGAATCGTATACACACAAGAATGTAAGCCTTCTGATATTTATATATGTAAACTGGTCCACCGGCTTCGCTTGTGCCTTCTCCGATATTCATAAAAAAAGGGCACCACCCTCACAGAGGCTATCAGTTTTGAAGTTTATATGCTTACTTTTCCTTTCATCGTCTCGTTGTTCAGCACCTCAGGGGACACTACTCAAGAAATTCCCAGGTAGTGGTTTAAACTCAGTAGTCTCTTGCCATCCCTCATTTATATATTGATGACTGCAAGACTTCAATCTTCAAGTCTTACTTGTGGTTTTTGTGATATTTTTGGGAGGTTATTCCAACGTAACTTATGCATTTGCCGGCTAGACTGAGATTATTTATGATATATTTTTCATGGACTATTTACACCCATGCACTCAGATATCCCAGCAGCGCTTATCAACGCTAATGCCCAGCGGGTGTTCTTGACCTTCACCCACATGGACATGACCTCGGAGTGTGAGAATGAATATGTGGCAGTGATTGATGGGATAGAACCCCCCGTCAACCAGTCAATAGATACTCAGAACAAGTACTGTGGCAACAGTGTGCCTGCAACCATCACCTCCTATGGCTCTGCCCTCACTGTTGTGTTTCAGTCTGCCAACTATACCCAAGGAACCGGCTTCAGGGCAGTATACTCCTCAGCACTTTCCAGTAAGTCAGTTGAGTGGTTATTAAAATTAAATATTGGTTCTGCCCAGATTTGACCCAAAACTTTTGGAAAATACATTATGAACTTTTTTAAGAAGATGGTTAATGTGTCATGTCTGAGCACTTAAATGAAGACTGACAATTGAAATGAAAGACATACAAAGAAGAGCAAGTGAATCCGAGTCTGAGGGTCAGAAATTGTAACAAAAAAAGAACAACTGAAAGATAGTGAAAGGGCATGAAAATGAGGAAAGTGGCTATTGTTGGATGGTTATTGTTAACATTTATATCATTCCAACAGGATGTTTTAAGAACCAACAGTCTGTGTAAAAGTATTACAAGTACCTGAATCCTTCATATAAGCCAATGTAATAAGACGTCCAAGGAATGATGTTTTGCCACTTTGTCTTGTATTATAATGTTTGTATTTCACTGAACATCCTTACATTAAGTATGAACATTTTACCTACTAAATAGCCCTTGACAAATGTGCTTTGAAATGAGTTTCATTTGTGAATCTTTCTACCCACCTGCATATTTTTGGACAGGTAAACAACACACACTTTGCAGAGACTAAAGCTGCTTATTTTTGTCTTCAGTATTGGAATTTGGAGCCATACATGTTGTCATGAATTTCTAGTTTTGAGCATAGGTTTTAGTTTTAATTAGAATGTGGCTTCTCAGCTGAAAGATGGATAAAAACAGCATATCATGATTTATAAATGATTGTTGACCCCGTTTGATACTTGTTGACAGTCAATCAGCTGAGGGGTAGAATCAAAGTAGGGTGCAATGACTCATTTGTAACTTTAAGATCCTCTGATAACTGGTGATGACTATTTATAGATGTCATTCCCTCTGGTGGCCTGTGTGACTCATGTGTTATCACTGTTCCCTCACACAGCCTGAGAGAACTCCTTTATAGCTGTTAGTCCCACTGTAAAGTTAGATCTGTTCTTTCCTCTAATAATCTATGATGGTTCTTTTATACTTACTAGCTGAGATATCCCAGCTTCGCCCATGAATGGGGAAAGGAAGGGGGCAACCAAACTCATGTCTACTACCCTTCCTCTTGCAAAATCATTATGATTAGCCCTGTTAAGAAATTTGGTTTCATATCGCCAACTTGGTAACTTTTGTCTGCAAGCCCCACAGGTTTATCTGGCCAGTAGGTGACATACAGTGAACTGCAGTAATAAGAAAAAATGGCAATTCTCCAAGGCTTTGTTTATGAAATAAACCAATTTCAAAAAAATACCTCAAGATCACCACAACTATCAAAACCTGAAAAAGGATGCCCTTTGGTGCATAAAGCAACTCTGGGGAGAAAGAGCTGGGGAATGGCTCTTTAAAACTTGAGTGAAGCTTTTTATAATGTTTTTCTGTCCAACAGCCTGTGGTGGAGAGTTTAGTGCTGAGTCTGGCAGATTCACCAGCCCCGGATACCCTAATAATTATCCTATGAGTGTGGAGTGTGTCTGGCAGTTCATCGTGGCTCCAGGGAATAACTTGGTCTTCAACTTCCCGTAAGTTACGCTAAAGGCCACTTCACTGCAGGCAACAGTAGTAATGTTATTATGTATTTCATTTGTAATATTATCTATTTACATGTATAATATGCACTGCTGAAAGTGTTTGTATTGTGAATGAGATGTATAACATTTTATGGCCATTTAACTCTCGTAGTGTGAGGCTGCTCGGGCTGAGCTTCCTGCTTGCTGTGTGGCCATTGTTACGGGTAATGACTATTACATGTGTTTTCTGCTAGACAGTTAAATAACATATTGATGCAAAATTCTACTGTTACGCTTAACGCTCTGCAAGGAAATGCATATATATTCTATTGCTACAGTCAAGTGAAGCAAGTGGACAGTAGAATATGGTATATTACCGCATCATGAGGGTTAAAGCTATTTCTCCGTGGAGTATATAAAGGTCCTGTTTCCATTTTTTTACTTTTTTTTGATAACTTTTCTCTGTTCCATCCATTGATCAAACAATGCCTTATCTGCTGCAGGATCTTTGAGCTGGACCCATATGGTGGAGAAAATAGTGATTACATTGAGATCAGGACGCCTGATGTGAATGGTCAGCTTATGGGACGATGGTATGGTCAAGATGGCCCATCAAATTTGACGGCCATGTCAGGGGCTTGGGTTAAGTTCAGATCAGACGATTCAGGCTCAGGAAATGGATTCATGGCAGAGTGGACCGGCTGTGAGTTTGCTGTTGCATCTAAAACTTTAATCAGCTTTTCTATCCAATTCCCTCACTCTCTTCCTTTCTCCATAGTTTATGTGAAGAGAAATTTGCCATCAGTTTAGAATTCTTAGTATCTGCCTTGCCAGTCCAGAATTATTGTAGTTTTTACCCATTCATTTGGAAATCTCTTCATCTCACTCAAGATCTGTGCTTCTTTGCTTCAGGTCCATATATCTTAAGATGTAAAATTTGTATCTTTATTTTATTTAGATTACTTATGGTCTCTGCCCTCAAGCTGAAGTTCTTAAGATCATTGCTTCTTTTCTAATATTCTCATATATGTTTCACAACCCAGTTAGAAGTCTCAGAATCTAGCCCACAAGGCCAGCAGTTGAGATCTTTGTTCCACTTTATCATTGTTGTGAAACATTTTCCTCAGTTTAGACTTCCTAATATTGTTAGGTCATTACTGTCCTCCAGATTGCAGAAAGCGCGACGAGCGTGGCTCGTCACAGCAGCATCCTGACAATAAAATTGTATAAGGAAAAATGATGAGTGCTGCTTGTCATATATGTCGCGAAGGGATTAACACTAACTCAGCCCTTATGCCCAGTGAGATGGGGTCCATAATGATGATGCCTACAGAGGTGGACTGCTTAAGCCCAATGCCCATCCAGATGTGGTCGTGAAGCAAAAGCCATCACTGCTGCAAGGAAATGAAACCATATTTGACTTCTTTTCATCATTTTGTTCCTCATTAATTTTTAAGTCCTTTGTGACATCAGGCTTTTGAAACATTGCATTCTTTTGCTCTCATCAAACCAAGATGACGCATATGTGCAAAATTTTATTGTGGTTATATAGTTAGATTTTGTAAATATCTGTCAGAAATGATCAAGAAATACGTAAGTATTGTATATCAATGAAATGGACAGGCCATAATCTATATTATGAGGGCTCCATGTTGTGTGTTTGAATGACATGGAAAGAGTGGGTAGAAAACTGGCGGTAATTTTCTAAACCTCCCAACTGAAGAACAAGTGTCTATTCATATTATTTTGGAAGTGTGGATTTTGAATTTTTCATCAATTTCCTACTATCATTGCATATAAAGTCTCAACTGAGCCATTAAAATATGATGTACAGTGCACGTCATGGGATCCTGGGGAATTGCAAAATCAGCTGAATTTATGCCACAAGTTCAGGACTGCTTCATAACACTGAATTTGTGATGCACCGCACTTAAGTCACATGTTGTGAAGTGATTAAATGTTCTACAGTCCACTCCTCCAGGCTTTCAATATTTATATATTGCTTTCCAATCTTCCCTGTCAGCGTACGGTGGTGTTCTGACAGGCGAAACTGGCCAGATAGCCTCACCGCGTTACCCAAGTATGTATCCTGCTAATGTAGACTACAGGTGAGACTTGTGCTATCTTGTGCATTCTGGGTATATTTTTCTTCTGAATTTGATAGGAACTATTATAATAATCATTGAAGAAGTTGCGATTATTGATCAGTGTGGAGCGGTGTGGCCGAATGGTTGCAGCGTTGGTCCCAAGGTCTAAAGGTCTTTGGTTCAGTTCTCAACCGCTGATATGGTTGTAGGTACCTTGGAAAGCACTTCCTTCATATTTTCCCCAGTCCACCCATCAGTAAAATAGGTATATGGCTATACGCAGTAAAAGACATTTTCAGAATGAGAGTGATCAGCACCTGTAAATGGCAGCGGCATTCTATAATCCACAGGCAGTTAGAGTGACCTAGAGTGACCTGGCCTGCTGAGATAATAATAGTATGAGTGAGGGGTGACTAGCCTGGATACATATGCATTGGAGTTTCTATGCAAAATTACACATTAGAGTGCTGAATGGTGCATTTTGCTCCATTAAGGGTGATAATCTTTGAACAACCATCATTTGTGATAGCACCAGTTATCTGACACCAGATTTCGCCAAGACTCCTAGATCCTGTATACAGTTTAATGCACTGGCTTTTTTGTATTTTCTGTCTAGATACAGAATTATGAGGCAGTAAGAACACATTATGATGTAAATTAAATTAAATTTATGTCAAAACAGAATAACAACAAGAGACGGTGTGAAATGGATGAAATCTGATGACAGGCAACCGGTGTTATTGCAAATAACAGCCGCTCAAAGATCTTAATTCTTAGGGAGGAAAACTATATTATTTAGCACTCTAGTTTGCAGTTTTGCATAAAAACTCAATACACTTCTGCTGATGAGTTGTGCAGTATATTTTCTGCATTATAATCTCTAAAAAAGGGTTGTGTCTTGCCTTAAGAATTCTATAATGTTCTTTTCTTTGATCATCTAATTTTGCTGCAGATGGAGAATACTTGCCCCTCAGAACAAGAGAGTCCGCATAACGTTTAATGACTTTACACTGGAGAGGAGAGGCAGCCAAGAATGTTCCTTCGACTCTGTTGAGGTAAGTGCAGCAGTGTAGAAAGGGAGGGTTATGAATGCCACAAGCAAAGTCAAGATGAGAGAAGAATATATTGACCAATATATGGGTCTTGCAAGTAGTCTCTCAATGAGGCTTAACTCACTGGAGATTGACCTATTTCTGGCAGTCAGTACTGCTGGGACTGATCTAAAAAATGGCTGCCACCCCACTGGGACTGAGGATTTTGGGCTGTTTTCAAAACATCACTGCATGTGTAAAAGTTGATGCTTTTATATGATTTTTTGCACATAATAAGATAAACTTGTGTTCTAACAGAATATGAAATTATAGTTTTGATGCATACAGTAGTTTTTTCTGGAAAATTAATTTCGTGACCTATATAAAATGCAGATGTAGATAGACCACCTCGCTTGTTTTGCCTTACTGCAGGTCGTAAGGGTACCAAGGAAAGTTCAGAATCACTGTCCTCATCATGATTATTCAAATCCTCAAGTTCTGAGTTGGTAGACTCAATGTCAGAGCCATCTGTCATTAACTCTTCCACCACTTCTCTTGCTGATCTGAGCTGCCGTCGAGACATTTTGGCATAAAACGATCGGTTTGAATTTCGAACAATGCTTCGCGTTCTCCAAACGGGAAGTGGCGCAATATGCAAGAAAATTGTGTAAACATACTCACAGAAGAGTTGTACAGTATTTACGAGCAAAAACAAGGACTGGATTTGCTTACAAATAATTAATTCTGTGGGACGTGTATACATGTCGTCAGTCACCAAGCGAATAATGGCAGATGACGTGTATACACGTCGTCAGTCTCCAACCAAATAATGGCGGACGACGTGTATACACGTCGTTTGTCTCCAGTGAGTTAACTCTAGTAATGTGAAGTGCTTCGGTTCCAGCCTCCCAGTGGGTGCATGGCCATTGTATTGGCTATGAACATTGCACATGTTGTCTGCTGGCCGATCAATTGACACCGCCTCACGTGACAGTTGGCGCTGGCATGCAAATTTTTTGTACCATCACACCCAGCTTAGTTGCGTGAAAATTAGAACTGCTATCTAGCATCACAAGAGTTATGCTGCATTTTTGTCTAAATCAAGTTATTGATATGACATGAAAGCTTATTGTGTGTCCTTGCACTAGTGAAAACATTTCAATCCCAGTGTAAACTGGCCTGAAATATAGCTGTTTGATGTGTCAGAGGATCACCTCATGCATTGAAAAAAAAATCCTGAGAAAAACAAAATCATAGAGCAATTTTATGCTATATAGTTCACCTAACATTTACCAGGAAAATTTTTAATTTATTCATAAGTGAAGAGCATTTTTCCAAAACTCAGTAAATGCACTTTTGTTGAAAAATGAGTTGATGGTGTATTCAAATATGCATTTCTGTGTTAATTTATTCAAAACCTGATTGAGTTAAAAATCAACACTCCTTCAAATTTTACTTCTTTACTTCATTTAGCAGTGCTAAATATAATGTCCAGAGCAATTACCCTAAATTTATTTCTTTTTATTGAAAAAATATTCAGAGACTACATACTGAGTTTTGGAAAAACACTCATCAATTACCGACCATTTGCCCATAAAATCAATGGTTTCGTGTATGAAAATGATTTTATTCTGTTTCCGCAACAAATAAAAAACTAAGGGTGGCTGTCTTGATATCTCAGTTTCTAGTTAGTGACACAAGCCTCATTGCGATTGGCTGCAAGACTTAGGGAAAGAAAGAAAGAAAAAACAAAAAGGAAAAGGAAAAGAGGAATAAAATATAGGTGAGGAAAAGGAGGTGAGTTAGAATTGTAGAGAGATGAATAAAATATTACTTGAATATATGCAATGACCGTGACAAATCACAAGTTATTAAACCTCCTATGCAGAAATTTACATGATTATGCGCAGTGAGGCTGAAGACAGAATAGACTTGCTAATAAGGTTCAGGTTAGATTTAACAGGCACAAGCACGTAGAAAACCACTACCAGATATGAGAGTTTTGACCTCAGGATTTTGCCTGGCATATTGACCATACATTTGAACCTTGATCAAACATATGATCCCTGAATTATTGGTTCTGAAAAGAAAAAAAGCTCATTATCTTGAACATTTTCAGATCTTTGACGGGACCCCAGAAACTGGGACCTCCCTTGGCAGATTCTGTGGCAATGAGATGCCTGACCCACTTTACTCAACAACCAATGATGTGACCGTCCGCTTTATAACAGACAACTCTGTTCAGTTTACGGGGTTCAAGCTTACCTGGGATGCCGTGTTACCAGAGGATGTCATCACACCTGCGCCATCTGTAGAGCCCACCACCCCCAGTGAGCAGCTGTTCGGTCAATTTTTCATTCTGCTGTTTGGCCGACAGATACGAAAAATTTTGAAATTTAATAACAGAAAGGATGCAATTAACTGGCACTGTTTGCCCCTTATATTTATATTTTCTGCAACAGTCTACAATTAGTGAATAGAATAATTAAGAATATAATGATTAAGCAAGGCCAACCTTTCTAGAGCATTACGTCCATGTGATTTTTGTTCTGTGAACTTAGCTCCTTGTGGCTTGAAAAAGCTGCGGAGTAGACCCTTTCTGGCATCCTTACGTCTTCCATAAGGATATTATCCATGTATCATAGCCCCACTCTCTCCAGTCACTTGCTCCGCAACTACTTTCAGGTGTTCAGAGGTTCAGAGTATCAATAACAATTGGTTAATTGGGCTCAGACAATATTCAGTTGTATTTGAGCAAATATACAAATATAGCAGTAATGTTCTTAACTTGCTTATTCCCCCAAATCACTCCACCAACAAAGTGCTCACTCACACTTCCTTAACACTTCTCCCACCTTCTCTCTCTCTCTCTCTCTCTCTCTCTCTCTCTCCCCCCCCCTCTGTTTTTCTTTCTTTCGCATCCAAAACTTATAGATAAGGTGTCACTTGTATTTGTATATAGAAACACTGACACAGACAGAAGTATTATTATTGTCAAGTTGAATATATATAGGATTAGATGTTTCCGTTTATCAGTATCACTTTGTCTGTTTGATGACCTTGTTTGTCTTCAGTGCCCTAAAATCATTTTGGTTGAAGGATGTAGATTCTCTAATGTAAAGATTCTGCATTTGTGATTCATAATGTAGTGTTTTGTTTATGGGCAAAAGGCCGAAGAAATTAACATGTTTCAATGTCTCTATTTCACGAGTACCCTTACTTACATTATGCTGTTCCTAATCACAGTACCAGGCTGTGGAGGTGATCTGACTGCAACGGACGAAGCCCAAGTTCTGACCACACCAGGGTATCCCACTTACCAAAACAACCTGGAGTGTGTGTGGACCATCACTGCACCCATGGGCAGCTCAGTAGAGGCCAACATCACAGACATCAACCTGGAAAGTCACGGCTCTTGTAATTTCGACTCCATCACGTTCTATGATGGTGTGTATTATGGATAGTGATTTGCTAATGGGAATAATTTTTATGTCTTCCGATAAACGGCCTGATGTTGGTTTACTTGCTAAAATTACTGTTTTTTCTTCTGCATATTTGTGATCTTTTTGTAAGTGCTCATCTCACAACAAAATAGGTCTATGAAACTGCCAGTGCCCTTTATGAGGTAACAAAAGTTAGATACAAAACTTGTTGAAGTAAGGAGCTATTTTCAAACGGACTCAATCAGTTTTCTCAAAAAACCAGTTTTGACAAAGATATGCCTTTTTGTCAGATGACATTGGAATTGTCTTGCAGCCGGTCAAAATAAGGCACCGGTCACTAATCTTAAAACTGAGATATCAGGCTCTGAATGTGAACAGAGCAGTCCAGTATCGATTGTTTGTTTCTTTGCAGAAATCTGGAGTAAAATCACTTTTATATATAAAAACTTTGATTGCATGGGCAAGTGGGCATAATTGTGGATAAATGTAACTTTTTGTGCGGCATAACAGATGAAGTGAATAGTATGTAGTATTGCCCTTCAGTTGCCTTTGAATCAGAATGTCCTCAGGGTGATCTCTCCCACTTCTGACACCTCTATCTCAGACCAGAAAAAATGTTAGATTCAATCAATATTTTTTTCACCTGATAAAAGTACACACATTAAGTTTTTCATGTCATGCCAAGTGCTTGATTGAGCCAAAGAGAGACTCAATCGTCATTTTGACTGACTGCAAAACAAGTCTTGCAACTAAGTGGCATGAAGTTTAGGTCTCTAGACTGGAACCAGATATCAGGTTCAGAAAGCGATCGGTTTTTTGAACTATCAAATATTTGTTAGCTGCAGAGATCAAAAGTACATTAATTCTTTTTTACTGTTTTTTTACACAAAGGGTAACTGTAGAACAGGCTTTTCTTCCAATGGTAACTGTAGGACAGGCTTTTCTTCCCATGGTAACTATCAGATGTTGCAGCTATAATCATAAATTACTTTATGCTGGTTGTTCTTTCCCACGTAATTTTTGGAAAACTGAACTGTTCAAATCTGTCAGCAGCTGACCTTTGTCCTTTCACCTCTCCCCAGGTGAGGTCAGCTCCAGGAGCATGGGCAGTTACTGCGGACAGACAGGAAACACGGGGCCCATCAAGACTAATAGCAACATCATGTCTATCCGATTCAAGACAGACTTCTCAGTCACTAGGACGGGAGTAAATCTTACCTACCAGATAGGTGAGTTATTTTCACCAGCAGCAACATCCATTCTTCAAATCAGCTTGCTGTCCCTGAAATATTGACTTTATGGCGCAATCTTGAACCCATTTTTGTTTCAGCAAATTCAAAATAATAATTTTATGGTTACATGAAACTTGCAAGGAAGAATTGTTTTACTAAAATATGAAGCTTCTCTAAATAGAAAAAAAAGCGGCTGCCATGCAACTAGGCAATGAAACAAAGGTGGTATCTAAATTTTGTGGGTGTAAGTGGTTTTGGAATGGAATGTGTTAGAATTGCACGAACATGTCCCCTTAGCTTTATTTTATAGTGTTCTTACCACTGGCTATTTGTAGTTGCTGAAAAGAAGGTCAGATGGAATAAAAAATTAGTCAGACGTACTGAAGTTTACAATGCTTGAAATAAAAGAGAGTGATCACTTTAGAATTATCTGTGGAGTAAGAGTGAATCTGTTTCACAAATTATTCCTGAAAAACCTTTAGTGTGTCGAACAAGCCTATCTCAGATTTTAACAACCGTGGTGTTAGGTGCATGTGGCCTACCCAACGCCCTCACCACAGGACTCTGTGTCAACTAGGAGTATCAAAATTAATTTTGATCCAGTTCTGATCCACTTTCAATACTCAGAACCAAACTAGCTACCCGTCTTCACAGAGGAAAAGCCTAGCAATATCAGAAGGTCTTGAAAACTATGGAAATTATCAAATAGTTATCAAAAGAAACAAAGAGTTATTTTGCCTTGAAGATTGCCCCTGTTTGTGAGGCAGTTGCTCAAGTTTGAAGCTAGCAGGTTGTTACCATCTTGCCAAAACAAAAAATGGATGTTTCCTATTGCAGTGTATCAGTGAAAACTCATTGAATGCACTCAATTGTCCTCTATTGTCTACCAGTTCCAGTTCACGCTCTGTAGCATCCATTATTATTAAATGCATTTTATCTGTGGCTTTTGAAGCTCTAACTTGGCCAGTCTTGACCATATTCAGTTAACCTCAATGGTCAGAGAGGCTTAGGTATTCTCTGAAACTGTTTCGTCGTGGTCGGCCGTTATCTAAATTTTTGAGTATCATGATTGCTTCTGAGTATCGATTCTATTTCGATTCTGATACTTAGTTCTAGATTGACATTTTCAACACCTCTCCGTTACATTCGATGCCTATTCGATACTTTTGATACCTTTTGATACTGCTAAGCTTTTCCACTGAGAATATTGGTGGCTGGTTGAATTTGGTTTTGATCAAAAGTGGATCAGAATTGTATCAAACTTAATTCTGATACTCTCAATACTCTGACTGGTTTGCACGGAGGAAACCAAAAGTTGAGCTGCTGCTGAGGGTTGGAATAAAAATCAAAATTAATTTCAATTCTTTTGATACCAGTCACTGTAGGCTATTTATGAAGCATCTTACAGATTGTTACTGACGATCATGTGGGGACCAAAATTACGTTTGATGCTAGATAGATCACTGTGCCAGCTTAGATGAAGCAAGACATCAAAAAATAATAATATTTCAAAAACAGTTTGGGGGGGGAGATGGGAATCATGTTTGAATCAGACAGACTGTCACCGCTTAATTTGAGAGTATGAAAATTTTAGATCTTAAATTTCGATACTGAATGGAAATTCCTACTACAACTGTCTTGCCACGAATCTCATTGATAACTATATGATCTATCGTACCTCCCTTATGCCACCCATTTTTCCTCCAGTCAGTTGACCTGCATACAGATTTAGGTTCCCAAATAAAGTTTGTAAACTGATGCAGTGTATTCCATTTAATTGCAGTGTGGACAATCACAACTTTCGGTTAATTGCAACTTTTTCATGTAACAAAATGTTATATGTCCATACAAAAATCACTGGCTAATTGCAACTTCTTGTATTTGTGACCTTGTCTGCTCTGTGGAGGAATTGTGATTAAGCAGAGTTGACTGTACATACATATTCTTTCAGGATGTGGAGCCACTATACGAAATTCAGTGGGTGTCATCCGAAGTCCTGGGCATCCTAACAATTACCCTGACAATCAGAACTGCACATGGAAAGTGTTTGGTCAACCAGGCAAGACTATTGAGCTACAATTCAACAATCAATTTAACATTGCAGACAGTGGAGACTGTAACAATGATTATCTCTTGGTGGGTCTTCCGAACAGTGTATGAGCATGTCCAAAATCATTTTTCAACTTTTCGTGTACAGAAAAAAAGGAAGAAATAATTTCATTGGATACAGGTTTTTAACTCTCTGTCATTTTTTTTGTTATCGTTCTGATATGACCCGTTTGATATATTTGCGGTTTATAGAGTTTACACATTTAGCATGAACAGTCTTCAAAAGGCAGTTAATTGTAGACAAACTGTCAGCTTGAGAGGAACGACTTAAAAGCAGAGTTTATATATGGCTGCATAAGATCTAGAGTAAGCCATCCCACAAGTAAGTTTTTTAAATCAGTTTTAAAGTTTTTTTCTAGTATTCTAAACTGATATGTGATACTCTTTTTTAGCACAGTTTCATGAAACCTTATAAAAGGCATCATTGCCATTTCTTCACAGTTCTGCAGAGAAAAATGCACCCCCCCNCCTCAACCACCCTGCCCCCTCACCCCCCAAGTCTTAGCATTTACAAAGTTGTCATGAACATGGGAAAAAAAACTTTTACCCTCACTTTTAGAGGCGTATCATTACCGGAGAGAGCTGAGAAGATACTACTTTTATAAGGCTTAATTTGTCAAAAACTGTATGCTAGCCATATGATCCAGCCCAAAAGGAACAGAGCGATGTTTAACCCCCCTTTATAATTTTTGCATCACATCACGCATGATGGCTGTAACCAAGCGGCAAGCACTTCTTGTATGTATTGTTAATGGGAATAAAGGGGGTAAATTTATGTTGTGCAACGTCAGTGCAGAGGGGCAGCTTTGGTCTGAACTACAGGCCCATCTGAGGTATATATAAAAGGAGAAGAGAGGTGGTATGACAGGCCTTTTCACAAATTTCAGTACAACTGCATGATTCACATCGGAGCCCTATTTTTCAGAATTTTTTGAGTAAACATTTTATACTACATAGAAACTTTGCAGATCACTAGTTTACTGTCGCTCCAAATGTTACAGTAAAGAAACTTAATATAAAAAAGTCTAATATTTATCTATGAAAGCATATCCATATAAGTCGAGATAGTGTCCACATCCATTTAGGTTGGGCCTGGCTTCCGACAGTGATGATTGGTTGGCACAGCTTTACCCTTGAACCCAAACAGTTTTTGGTAGGCAACAAAACTTCATAGCATTTCCTTTATTATGCTAGTGATCAGCACCTGTAAATGCCAGTGATACTGTATGCTTCTCCAGGGACTGAGAAAATCCTAAAGTGGTCAGGCCTGCCAGGGGAAGTAATATTAGTGTGAAGTCACATGAGCTGTCATTAGCTTGGATATGAGACTTATAAACTGCATTCTTCTTCTTCTTATTATTATTAAGCCTAACACAATATGTCTTTTGGTAATATTGGATTAGTATGTTCTGTAGATGGTCTCCTCTTGTTTCCATATCGGCATTAATCATGACTGTATCTTCCAGCTTCTGAATGGCTACACAGAACAATCACCACCACTCATACTAAATGGCTCCACCAGGACCAGCGGCCGTTACTGTGGGACCTCAGCTCCTATGGGTCTGGTGACCACCGACAATCACCTGTTTGTCAATTTCATCTCAGATGGCTCACAGTCTGGGGCGGGCTTTTCCTTCACCTTTCAGGAAAAGACTGTGGCGTGTGGAGGTCGACTGAGATTAACCCATTCTGTAACATCAGGGTAAGATATGAGGAATCAGCAATATCTAGTGAATCCAGGTTTTGAACTGCTGAAATTCTTTTGTTGTTATTTCTCCTTTACATCATATTTAACCCTCTTCACATCGCACCTTGCATCCCTTCTAATCCTCCAGTATGCAGTGTGCTGTAGAGAAAATCCATAGGGTACGCACCATTAACAGAAAGTTCTTATAAAAAATAAAGACTAAGTAATTAATATTTGGGCATTCTTTTCTCGCACAAAACTAGTTTGCTTGTTGATGAATTAAATAACCAATTAGATATAACTAACCTTTGCTTGAAATAATAGGTTGTTAACAGTTTGCTGTGCTATGAAAAATTTTGAATCACGGTGTTTGTACGGGACAGTGGGAAAGTCAGCTGAAAGTTGCATAAACATTGGACAGTACCGTGTGAAGTGGTGTGGTTTGTGCTGCATGAGTATCATAAGGTGTGACAATAAAAGGTTAAAAAGACCACTTCTTGTTCCTGGGGCTTGCATCACTGCATTTTGGGTATTCCAGTACGTTGTCTGTCTCCTGCACTAACAGTCGCCAGAGAATCTGCTGATTTGCTATTCCTGGTTGTTTGTTTGTCTGATCTTCCCAATAAGCTCCCTAGTTCTGGCTTCACATTTCACCCCAGAGTAGTCATCCTTTCCAATGCGACCTTCTTCTATATCTCGAAGGTTATCACTCGCTGCCTTCTGTATATTTGCTTTGTCCATAGACGATGGAGTCCTCAGCTGTCGCATTTCTGGCAAATTTGTCTGCAAGCTTGTTACCATGAAGTCACACCTGGCATGGGCAGAAAGTTCATGTGGTTCATGCAATACTGGAGTTTCCAAGTAATTGCAGCCACTCTCTTCTCATCGTCCCTAACTAAATTTTGTGTATCATGCTTTGAGAGTCCATGATGATGACAACATGAGAAACATCCTGCTTGGATAGCCATTTTAGAGCATCCATAACAGCCTTGATGTCCATTCTCATGATGGATGTTCTGCTTTGAAAGCTCCAGGCCCAGCTGCCATATTTTCCCCCATTTCTTACTCATTCAGAGTTATGTTCTGCACTCATCTGGGAAGAAATTCGAGAAATCTTTTCATGGTCTAGTTCCACCCCTTGACTCTTCCAGAGACATGTCAAAAGTTGTTGTTTCCCCAAAGCTCTTTGTGTCCCCTAACTTTATCCCTAACTATCCATTCCCAGCACCTAACTGCCCCTAGCCTTCCCATACCCCTCAGACAAAAGTCTGACACCAACCCTAATACTACTACTAAATTTGGAAGATCGCCTAGATGCCATTTGGCAGTCTCACTCACTTTGGGTATGAATGAATATTTGGATGGTGTATATATGGTGTGGCTCTCTGCAGCTTTGGGTTACTTTGAGACAGTGGGTTTGTGACACATTTGTATCATTTAGTTTAGTATGTTGGTGTTTTGGTTTTTGTTTTTTTTTTGGCCTGAGTAGGCATATACATCCTATTTGAGGCTTGATAGAGAATTAAGGCCATCAGAATGTGAGTTCATATACTATAGAAGAAACATTTTTGTACACTGATTAGTGTCCCTCATCTGAGAATATTTCTGAGTAATCAGGTCAGCTTGGGTTATAGTAATGTAAAGTCAAATTAGCTGGCACTGGTCTGGATACATGACTTATAAACCTCATTATTATTATTATTATTATTGTTGTTATTATTACACTCTTTCCAGGTACATCACCTCTCCCAACTATCCAGAAGACTATCCTCACAATGCAGACTGTGTGTGGGTTATAACAGCCCCGGCTTCAGAGCGAGTTAGAGTGGACTTTGAGGATACTTTCTATATTGAACGCCATTCAAGGTAAGCTACATCTGTGTACTTGATATGGACATTTGCATGAGAACTGAAACATAAATCGTAGCCAGAGGAACTCAGGACCAATATCCCTGTGATAAAACACTGTAGAAAGCTGTTTGATTCTTACTACAGGGGAACTTCAAAATTACGTTTGCCTTAGAAAAAGTATACTTATTATTGAGCTGTTCCTATTATTGACGTTGAAGTACATGATGAAATGAAATGAAATAATAATAATGAATCCTTGCGTATAAAGTCATTTGTAGTCCTGAAGTATACTTATTAAATGTGTACTTAACACCGAGGTCCCCTGTATAAATCTTAAGGAAAAATCAACAGTGAAAGTGAATCAAAGCTATGGTGAAAACAACTATACCCCACACATCTGAATAAATCCTTGCTATAAGGTTGTGTACCTATATGAAGTTTTGCTTGAAAAATTACAGTTGCAAACTGGATCAGAAAGAAACTGAAGCACATTGTTTGAAGATTCAGGTGATTCCATTTAATCACCACTTTTCGGAATCATCAGAAGAGTTGCTTGTACCCAGCATTGTGATAAAGCACCACTGTTGTTTATCTTATGGGTTGTGAGGGTTAAAACACTCTTTCTGACTTGTCATGGCTTTGGAACTGTCACTTGGAAGTGCCATATGATTTATACATACTACATCTTCATATTGCTGATCAAAACTGCACATCCCTTGTAATTCTTGACCTATGTACGCTAAATTGCAACATGGTTGATCGTAATCTTTGATATATATGTGTGGGCTCATGGGAAAACTCTTCACATCTTTCCTGATATGAAAAGAGAGTTATTGATAGAATATTAATCCCCATTCATTTCTGAACATTTTGTACTTTAGTTGAAGTCAATATCTTTATTAGTTCCAAAGTTATGGACAAATGTGTAAAATTACTGTTGCCATATATAGATGTTGAGAAATTGAGATTGAAGTCTTTTTACAATGTCTTTGACCGAAAGGTGCTTCATTAAAACATTACAATGCAATTAAACCTCATTTTCATGAATACAATTTACATGAAATGAAAGATAAAGTAATGAACTACCTGATTCCGCAGAAATCTCAATTTGGCCCAGGAAGTCAAACTTTGACTTTTCAAGGCCCTAGCTAAAAAATCATCCATTGCGAGATTGGACGGGTTTTTCCATCAGCCATACCAATAAAGATGTCTTTGATTTAGGTGATTCTTCATGTAGACAGCTTGTGAGTTAGTTAATGAGCTGCTCAGTAGGCGATGTGAAAGTGTCTGGGCACCTGAAGGTGGGCCCTTTGACCACACTTGTGGTAGATAATTATAACTACACTATCAACTTTGACCACACTTGTGGTAGATAATTATAACTACACTATCAACATTGACCACACTTGTGGTAGATAATTATAACTACACTATCAACTTTGACCACACTTCTGGTAGATAATTATAACTACACTATCAACTTTGACCACACTTGTGGTAGATAATTATAACTACACTATCAAACAGGCCGGCTCTTTTCTTGGCATTGTTTCAGTGAGTTGTAAATTTATTTGTAAACTGTAGGTACTTTAATACTGACCTGTGCACTTGTGGAACTGCAATGTTGGAATATCCTGAGTAAGTGGTAATTATCCAGTAACCATAGGTTAATAATCCTTTTTTGCACAGCATTGTGATTAAGCAGAAGTTATAATTAAATGGAAGTTGATTAAGTGGACTTGACTGTAATAGCCCTTATTTTAAAGAGTTTATGCATTGTCCCTAATAGAGAAGGGTTTAATTGCAAGTTTTTTCATGCTTAGAATTAAGGTGATGCAGAGACACCTGTGTCAAGATACAAATTTCCTTTACAACATTTTGCAGGGTCAACTGTATGCGGATACATGTTTTTTTTTTACAGCATTTACAAAATGACACATTTCCCCTTTCATTTGTCTCCTTGCCTTTTTGTGAAGATATTTTGTGTTTCTGATAACAGGTGTGACTATGATTACGTGGAGTTCAGGGATGGCGGCACCTCATATTCTCCCAGACTGGGTGAGCCAGTCTGTGGCAATACCCTCCCAGGCACCACAGTTTCCACCGGCAATTTGATGTACATCCGCTTCCGCACCGATTCCAGTGTCCCTCATGCTGGCTTCAAAGCAAAATATTCCATTGGTAAGAGATGTTCTGCTGGTCTGCCACTCAGCGAAAAAATAATGCCAGTAGAGAAAAAAGTGATGAAAACAGAGTCAATTTTTATACTTTGTACCTGCTGGGTTAAGGACTACTCCATTATATTTTTAAAAAAAACATAATCCTACATACATGTGAAGTTTAAAGGCTGAATGGTTATGGCTATGGACAACAAAAGTTTTGGTTTCGATTCCTGACCAGGGTTTTGTTGGGAAAGCATTGCATTTACATTTTCCTCAATCCACCTTCTGTAAAATGAGTACCTGGCTGTAGGCAATGAAAGATGATATCAGAATGCTAGTGATTAGTGCCTGTAACTGGGTGCAGTACTGCATGCTTCCCAGGATGTGGAGAAAGTCTGAAAATGACCAGCCCTGCTGGAGTAATAATAATGTTAAGTCGTGTGAGTGGACATTAGCCTGTTTATGAGACTTATAAACCGCATTATTATTATTATTATCGTTACAAAAATGAGAAATGCTGAGCAAAATTGTCAGCAGATTTGCTTGTAGCAACTCCCATCCAGGTTTTACAATGAATTGTTGAAATAAAGTGACACAAGCCACGAAAACTTGTTGTTTAACTCCGTCGGGACCCAGATGAGAGGTGTGGAAAAGGTTTGAGCCATTTATATCATAAAATAGCCAGTCAAGTGCAAAAAGACTATTTTGCACTTGCAATATGCAGTGAAATATCATGAGCGATTTTGTGAGAACCGTTCACCATGTTTACATTTAAGACTAATCACAGCGCCCCATGCACAATGACATAGTAGTGAACACTTATTCGGTGCATCTATTTGGAATTCAAGAATGGGAAGTTTTTTTCTGCCACTAGAGATATATTTTCTTATTTATAATAGACTAGTAACTCTCAGGGACAGGTTTGACACAGGTTCTCGGTGTGATTTATGTCTCTTAGTCTCCCTATGTCTATTTGAAGTTTCACAGAGATGGTTGTTTTCATCTCGTTACAATGCAGTATAAAAAGATAAAAAGAAAAAAAAACAGCCATTATTTATCCTGAAAGGAATATGCTCTACAGTGTCATACAATGTTATACATTTCATTCAAGATAATACATATATTTAATTTCCACATAATACATAGTACTACAACATTATCGCAAATTAAGTCTAGAACACAGTCATAGTTAATCGATATAGAGCAGCGCTCTAGACCCTGTTGTTTGAAGTACTTATTTACATTTGAGTCAAGTCAGGATATAGGGGTAAGCGTTTTTCCCAAGAACACCACAATGCAATCTGCCTGGCCTGGGAATTGAACCTGCAAACTTAAACTTTGCAGTCTTCAGTTAATGAGAACTACTCACGTTGCTTAGCTTCACTGCCCTCTTCAGTGAACAGTAATGCCCTCAAAGGTCAGAATTAGGCATGGTTTATAATGGTGGTTTCAAAAATTTAGACCTCAATTAGCTGGAGATTTGGTTTCAACATAATTATGAGTGATGGAAGCATTCAGTGTCACTGCCATTTATAAGCATTTATCATCAGTATTGAGACATCTTCCAATGCCTATAGTTAGGTACCTATTTTGCAAATGGGTGGATTGTGGAAAATATGCATGAAATGCCGTCAAGGAAAATGAACATGAAATGCTGTCAAGGAAATTGCACATGAAATGCTGTCAAGGAAAATGTACATGACATGTTGTCAAGGAAAATGTGCATGAAAACAAACCCTGAAGTCCAGAATTCAGCATTGTAACTATTTGGCCTCACAGTTTCACAGTTCATACAGATTAACACTGTTTTTTTTTCTTTTACTATCAGCCACCTGTGGAGGTCGCATCTCAGCGGTCAGTGGGGAGATAACCAGTCCAAACTATCCAGCCAACTATGATAACAACGCGGATTGTGAGTGGATCATCAGTGGACCTGTGGGACACTATCTGGTTCTGAACATCACCAACTTTAACCTCCAGAACAGTGTCAACTGCTCAGCAGATTTCCTGGAGATTCGAGATGGGAACGCAACGGGCCAGAGCCTGTCTTTCATTTGTGGGTTTAGGAACTTCTTGAAAGTGGAAACCTCCGACAGCTTTGCCTACGTAAGGTTCAAGTCTGATGGCAGCATTGTCCAGACTGGCTTCAGAATTGTGTTCCAGGCTAGTGTGGAGGGTGAGTTTGGACTGTATTGATCAGGGACTGAACTACTGGAAATGAATTGGGAGGGGAAGGGATGGATAGGGAGGGTTAATTCTGACTTTGGTGATCACAATATGTAGAGGGAGACAAGGGGCAGGGGGTACACCAGAATGTATAAAAGTATAGGGTTCTTCAGATCTTCCACGTGAACCTCGGATTGCTCTTAGTCCGATAACCGCCTACGTCATCACTCGGAGGGCACCTGGCGAGGCTGGGAGGTCAAAGTGCATATTCATGCATAACATTGGCCGAGGCTAGTGATCAGCTCTATGTGGAGCATGGAGAAAACGATGTTCCTGGCGCTAAAATTGTTTTAATGACCAAAATCTTTTACATCAAACTGTTCTTCTGTAGGGTATCCCCATGGAATCAATGTAATCCATAGATCTATATCACTATGCCGGCTTCTTCGCTCGGGGAAGAGGGAAAGATCTGTGTAATCTTAGCATTAGAAGCTGGAACCCATGATCAGACCTACCTTGTTATTAAAAATTTTGTAATTATCATTTCATTAAATAAAGTTTTTGTATCAAATGCCCCTTGGTGCATGAAAAAAGTATATGTTATACTTATCAAGGACTTAAGAATTCGCGCATATGATTTCATACTTAGTAAAGAGGTATACTATTGATATTTTTTTTTTAATAACTTAATATCTTGACTTCCCCTTCCTCTTCTCCCACATGCAGCTGATTAATATGTAATACTGAAACTAACAGACGTTATAAAACATATTCCCTTGAGAGTAAATAAAGGTTGATTTATCTCCCTATGTGAACATGTAGAGGAACCTCGATATTAAATGTTGATTCATTTAATAAGTGTAACTTACCTTGGTATTAAGATTGAATTTCACGTGCACGGACTCATTATCATTCTATCATTTAATTAATGAGGCACGTATTAACAAGTATATCAAGTATACCTCAATAATAAGTACACCAAGGGCATGTTTTATTATGGGATTTTGTTGTAATATGTATGGGCATGACTGTGCAGGTGTGTGAGCATGGTACACGTGTGTGTATAGACATTTTAGTGTGTGTACTGGGATGTTTGTGGATTTGTGGATAGATAAATGTGTACGTGTTTATGAGTGGTAATATACATATATTATGTTGATAATTCTCTATATTTACAGTCTAGATTAGGCAAGAACATCCGACATAACTATTGAAGTTTTCCCCAACTCATTTGCTCGTTCACTGATATTGTGCTGCATTGCAAAGAATAACTACTAGCTGCTGCAACCATAAATCATAGACTTGGTTTTTTTTTTTTGTTTGGTCAGCAGGAATTCTGTAAAATTCTGCTGATTTTAGCACCATTACCAAAAAGTTCTTGACTGCGTAGCACCATTATCAAAAAGCTCTTGACTGCATGGTCTTAAATTAGTGGTATTTCGGACATTTCTAATGTTTCGGAAAAATGCTTGTTCAGAGGCATTGGTTGAACAAACTTCTAGGTTACGCCTAGCAGCCTAATCAGTAATACTAGTAGCAGTAACAGTCAACATCGAAGGCAGCATGAATCTGACCTTTTACCCATGAATGAAGGTAACAGTCAGCCGTCGGTTCGGACGGCGCGGCTAAAAATAGATCGCTTGGGGGACTCTGTTTCAGCGAGCAGTGTTCTGAAGCACCCTATATACAGTTGACTCCACTTGATTTGCAGTTCCTTAACAAACACTGTAAACAGAAAGTTTTATGATGAGGTAGAAGCAGATCAGTAAATTCCAATTAGATCATTTGTATAAAAGAATTAATTAGATCAAGATTTGTCGCTAACACTTACAAAGCTGTCCTAAAGGTCTTTGACAGCTATTGTTTTTTCTTCTTTTGGCCCTATTAACATTTTGTGTCATTCTACATAATATACCACTGTGATTTGGGGAAATTTCTTCCATGGAGATTAAAGTACTTCTTTTGCCCGATATTTTAATAGGAAGAAAAAGGGGGGATCAACGCCCAAAATTTGTCACAAATGTCTTTTGAAAAAGATCACCTCGAATTCTGATTTGGTCCCCAATTTTTCATTTGGCTGGTTTTGATGGCGTGCGAATACGTAAATCTACACATTTTATTTTTTTATCTAGAAGGCTCAAATTGTACCCGAAACTTTAAAATTGGATGCTTTATCTAGATCGCAGGCCATTTTACACATTTCTACTCTCTGACACTGGCTGGCAGGGCCCCAAAAAAGAGGGATTTTATATATTAGCGGATTAATTGGGTTGTACACAATGAGTGATTTGCCCCTCTAATAGGTGTCACAAACCTAAACAAGGCAATTATATTACTCTTGACCACTGGCACTGGTGTTACAGGCCACAGCTCCTGACATGAGTGAAAATTTTATAAACAGTTGCACAATGTAGACCAAAGCCAAAGCTCAGCTTTATGATGTTTATAGAAGTGCAGAATTAAACCAAAAGCAATTTGACAAAAAAGATGTATGTGTTCCAAAGAGCAAGGGCGCACACATCAACCATTTAGATATATTTTTCAGACAGCAGGAAATGTCTAAAGCTACTGTATGTAGTTACATTAAAGACTAGAACTTGTAAATTTCTGAGGTTCTAGAAGAAGATCTAACAATTAAATCAAACAATCACACCAAACAGTGGCATCATATTCCTAGTTAAGGGAAGGTGCTACCCTTTCACAGAGGTTGATATTCAGATTACACGGTGTGCAACTCATCATGAAATAAATGCATAGATGACCATATGGGTTGTTTGTATGTGCTCTCTTCCTTTCTACCTGATGGCTGGCACATTCCTTTGTGGGGAACATCTTTGTTTTACATTTGCTCTATAGACAAGGGCAGTGCCCTACTGATAAGAACTGTTCGAGCTCTGCCTACCCATCTTTTGATTTTCCAGGGTGAGCTCCCTGGGCAGGCTTAGGTAAGTGTCAGGACAGATCCACTCAACAATGGGCCCAGCTTTGCCTCATCTATCGGAGGGATCCTGCTCTGCTGAAGCTTTCGGTAGTTCACCCCTACCTGTTTTATCCTTCTGGACTCAGTGGGGTTTGCTTTATAGGTACCGAAAACTCCCCATTCTGCAGAAAACAGGGAGCACCAGGTCAAATATGACCACACGTAAAGAGATAGTTGACTTGGTTGACAGGTGGTTTCACACAGGCATTTCCCACTATTTATGAGGGACCTGGCATATCAGCCTTTATTCCCCAAATGCATTTAAGTTTCTGTGCAGACTGCACACCAAAATGCTGAATGGTGCGTTTTTCTCCCTTGAGGATGATGATCTTAGGACAACAGTAATTTGCGATAGCATCAGTTGTTTGACACCAGAATTTACCTATGTCTGTTAGATGCCTTTATCTATGGCCTTACTAAAGATATCTTAGATTTTCTGTTGTGACACATAATTATGAGGAATTTACAGCATTCTCTGCTGTAAATAAATGTAATGTTGTTTCTTAGGCAAAAATTCAGAAAAGCTTTGGTAGGGAATAAAGGAACCTATGCGACATGAATGAAACCTGGTGTCAAACAACCAGTGCTGTTGCAAATGACAGTTGTCCTAAGATCATCATCCTTGAGGGAGAAAAATGCACCATTTAGCAAAGTGGTATGTAATTTTGCATAGAAATGCCAATGCATTCGTTTTGATGCATACCATGTGATTGCATTACAACCTATGAATAAGAGTGCATCTCCCCTTAAAGAGTTAACAATATGCAACAGATAATAAGGATGGGCAAAACTCATCCAAAATAAAATAATGTCAAACAGCATTCCCCTGACTGTATATTTTTTATCACAATCATGTAGAGCACTTGCGAAGAGAAATGAAAATTGTGGTTGTAATCTTTGTTGCAGCATGTGGTGGACAGCTGACCACTCCTTCAGGTGTGATAACTTCCCCCAATTACCCGGGTCAGTACGCCCACAGCCGTGTATGTGTGTGGGAGATCATGGTACCACAGGGTCGTCGGGTCACTTTAACATTCCAGGTCTTCAGACTAGAAACAGACAATTCACAACGCTGTCGCTGGGACTTTGTGGATGTAAGTCAGTTATTAGTGTGATGACATCATGTGTACTCTAGTAAGACATCATGTTAGATACTCCAGAACATATAGAACAACAACGCATCAGTGCTTACAAGAATTGCTTCTTTCAAAGTTGTTGTTAACCCCTCAAGTGTGAGAACCAGATTTAGTTGCTCTAACAACTAAAAATGAGGTAGAAGGATGCAACTTTTATTTACCCTGTAGAGAAATTGGTGTACAGTTTCATACAATGTAATACATCTCCTTCATAATACAAGTATATGTTTGTACACAAAACAATACATAGCATTCATGTAAGTATCACAAATGAAACACATAACAATGTCATTGTCCGTTGCCTAAGGTGTGCTGTGTTCCCCTCAGTTCTAAGACCAGTACCCATTTATGCCTGAATCAAGTGAGTATAAAGGGAATGAAGTGTACTTCGGGGGGACACAACAACTTAAGCTGCCTGGCCCAAGAGTCAGTCACACAAACTTCAGATTTGACAGTCTTCAATTTCTGACTACTACTCACAAACCACATGTTCTATATCACAATATGACCAGTGTGATACTCCATGAAAACTGTCAGAAATTTTGTCATGCTCAAGTGCCTATTCTGTTGTTATTTCTCTTTGCAGATGATTAATGGAATCCTACCGGATTCGCCATACCTGGGCAGATTTTGCGGAGAGACTATCCCGGATCCTGTGGAGTCCTCTGGCAACACCATGCGTGTCCGTTTTCGTACAGATGGCTCCATCAGTAATGGTGGTTTCTATGCTGTCTACACTTCAGATAATGAAGCAGGTAGGATTGATTCTATAGGCAAGAGTCACTGTGTTGTAAAATGTTTGGAATTTTTGAAGTGGCAAAACCAGTCAGTGATTTTACAAACAAATTGTTAATGGAGAAGCATTGCACTGAGCTCTTAGAAAGCCTCATACCTCAAAGTATCAGTATAACGCAGTATTGTCTGTGCTTTCTCATTTCCAAGTCCACTACCTTGATTCTTAACTCTGGATGTCAATTTCTTTCTCAATACCTTTCTTAGAATATTTCCTGCAATCTGTGGATGGCATCGCCGCCAGTGTGTGTACATTTTTATTGATCTTATAGTCTTTATTCCCCAAGGAAACTGAATTTTTAGTGTGTAGTCTAGTCTGAATTTTAATTGTGATATTATTCTGTTCTGGCATCATTATTTCATATTTCTCTTAGATGAGATTTTATCCACTGCAATATTTGGTCAGAAATTTTATTTGAAAATTTGAGAATTCTTCTACAGACAGGCAAAGTATAATACAGACACAGAATCATAATTAATATAGACCATCTGCACTGAAAATTGATGTCCCTGCTGTAAAAAGCTATTTGAAAAATAAAATGAAAACAAGACTTTTATTCACCTCAAAGGAAAATTGTTTTACAATGTCGATGTGTTATACCTCTTATCGGTAAAACACATAAATATAGAACAGTATACATAAAAGGTCTATCTAAAAAGCATCTGACTTTTTTTTTTTTTCTTCGAGAAGTTATGATAATAGGAAGGCAACAGTGGGCATAGTGAAGGAGGACGTCTTCATGTACATGCATGATTTTTTGGTGGACTCACAGGATGCATCGGTTTCTGTCAGGTGGCCAGTGTAATCTTATAAGGTGGTGTAGTACAGGCTCATTGCATTTTTATTTGTCCCAAGATGCCCAAGCTGTTTTCTCAGGAACAGCAGTAACTTCGTATTGAGGTCAGGCAGGACCTGCTAGGCACTGTCATCCTTGCCAAGCACAGGGTTTACGGTCAAATTTTGCAGATCAGTGTCAGCTGCAAGAGTTAATTCCTAATTCAGCAAAACCCAGGATTATTAAAAGTGAATCAAAACATCTGAATGTGTCAAGAATTTTGCTCCCATAATATAAGTGTGACATTCCGTCATGAGACAGTGTGAGTTAGATAGAGCACACAGAGCGTTACTGAATAATGCACAGTGTTACTGCCTTGTATGTAAATTAATTTTAGTCTGACGATGAAATATTATTATAGTAGTATAAATTTGTCAGTCCCAAAGCCAGGCTGATCCCAAAAGGTCCATTATATGGAGGGAGAGCTGTTTGTGATTTAACAAATATATAATAATAATAATGATAATAATAATATTAATAACAATAATAATGCGGTTTATAAGCATCATATCCAGGCTAATGCCCACTCATGTGACTTCACATTATTATTACCTCAGCAGGCCAGATCGTCAATGACTTTCTCAACTCCCTGGGGAGTATATAGTACCGCTGCCATTTGGAGGCACTGATCATGAGCATTCTGACAGTGTCTTTCACTGCCTATAGTCAGGCACCCATTTTACAGATGGATGGTATATTATGAGGTTTGAGATTTGTAGGTCCTAATGTTTTCTCCTCTTTCAGAGATGGAATCATCTCAGGTTAACCTGGTTTCAGGGTTTTATATGAATTTCATGGACGCTCTTTACATAACAAAACCTCTGTATCCATCAACTCCCAGAAATTCGAACTTTTAACTTTCCTCAAGGTTTGATTTCATCGCTGTCTCCTCCTTTTTTTCTTATGCACAGAATGTGGTGGCTACATTACGGACAGTCCGGGTAATATTACCTCCCCTGGCTTTTATGGTGGCAACTACAGCCACAACATTGAGTGCATCTGGCAGTTCCACAATCGTCGCATGTCTAACAGCTCCATTAAGCTTTGGTTCACTACCATGCAGCTGGAGTACCACACAGGTTGTCGCTACGATTTTGTGGAGGTCAGGGAAGGTAAGAATCTCAGAATAGACGTGTGCTTTCAGCTCATGCACATTGGAATACCCTAGAGGGGCATTGTGAATATGAGGAAGAATCAGACCTTATTGTTGGTGTCATTATATTATCTGCAATGTTCTTTTGAATCCCTGGGTAAAGTTTTGTTGTGATTGTATATGCTCTCCATGTTGAGTGTCATTCTTTCCTGTTTAGTGCTCTTGAGCACTGTTTTAGTGGATTTGGGCGCTATAGAAATGAATTACCATTGTTATGATTACTTGCACATGAAATTTTTTACTCTATTAAACTTTAAAATAACATGTATAACAATTTTAATAAGTTTATTGGGATAAGCTCAGACCACAACTGTGGGACACTGATAGAGATACAGTATGCGGTGGGACAGCACATAGCCATTTAATGCACTATGCTACTGACTTCATACACGTTCACAACATACTCATACATTCACATATGTTCACAACGTACTTGTACATTTTACATTATATAATAGGAGGAATCACTCACGTACACATACTAAATATTAAATACAGTAGAAAGCTGCTGAAATAAAATTGAAGGGACCAACCAAATCTTGATGGGTTAAGTAGGTTTTGTGTTATACATTTACAATATAATATAAAGAGAAGCAAACGTCTTTTAGAACACTTGCTAATGTCAAATTTGGAATGTTGTGCCTTCAAGCTGCTTATTGTGGGGGATCAATATACATTGTCATCATCTTTGATGGACGCAAATTTAACATAATCTTCATGTGCTCAGTCACCAGTGAGCAAGAGCAGAGATTAATGTGACAGGAGCGACTTGATTTTACCTTGTAATACTGTCCCTTTTCCACTCTTGCTGTAGCAGCTGTTCTGTCTTCTCTGAAACTCATCAGGTTTTTAAAATTGATTTACTCAAAGTCCAGAGTTCAAATCTTTATTAGGCAGTAGCCAAAGAATTAACTCCATATTTTGACAGACATAATCATCACAAAGGAGCATCTACAGGAAAAACACAATAAGTACATTACTTTAGAAAAACAAAATTGCATAAAGAAAGGAAGGGAAACAAAATTATCTACGTAATTTCCCCATGTACACATACCATCACAGCAGGAACATTTTAAATGAAGAAAGAGAGACTTTGGACAGGGATTCTTTTCATCTGAGTTAATCGAGATTTTGGGTAAAGCAGTGTCATGTTATGAACTCGATTGAAGGGTATTTGCATAAGAAATGTTGGACTCAATTAACAACACAACACATCCAAATTAAAAATTTCTTTTTGTCTATTCAACAATGGGTCATATAAGCACATTGATACAAGCACTGGGCTTTTTAAATTGTTGGGATTGGTTATGTAGTTTCCACAAGTTGTGATTTGAACATGCCAAATTTGACTAGGTTGTTTTTTTTCCTTTTTTATTAGAGATCCATTTTGTTTTTAGACAATGACAAGATGATTTTCATTAAAATGATAATTAAGACAAAAGTAATTCGATTAGAAAAATGTAAAAGTGTATGTTGATTGAATTAATCTGTGTTGTTTAAAATGGCATTAAATCAAAACTCCAGACGAATGGCTTCTTGTAGCTACTGTAATAGGAAAATTTACAGACTTGTGTGCTGTATTCGGCATGAAAATTTAAAATTTCACAGTTATCAGTAAGCAGTTCCTCATATGGATAAAATACCATTACACAAGTACACCGCTTTTGATATTTCTCAGTTGTGTGATTTTTGAGTATTGAACTCCTATTAGTATTAACTGAGAGTCTACATGTGCCTTCATTGCAGGAACTGATGTAAGTGGCCAGTTGGTAGATCAGTTCTGTGGCAACCGCACAAATCCCCTGCCAATTGTAATTCCTGCCTCAGATGCCTGGATTCGCTTCAAGTCTGATATGTCTATTGCCCATGTTGGTTTCCAGCTCATGTATGACTTTACAAGTAAGTTTAAGTGTAATTGTAAAAATATTGCTAACACTTCGAAAAAAAATGTTATTAGAAATGAAGATAAATAGAAATCACAGACAGTGTAGGATCGCAGAGATATAAGAAGGTAAGGTTGCACTGCATGTACATATAACAATCGCTTAACTGCACAACAAAGTAAAGTAAAATCCAAGAATTGTGTAAAATTTATTGCTAAGTTTTGAAAGACATTGCTTTTTTTTGGGCATTGATAATAAAATAACTAAAATGAATGTAAGATGGTGAAAGGAAAAAGGAAAGAAAGAAAAAAAAAACAAAGCAAAAAAAACTGTAGAGAACAAAAATAGAAAGGAAGGTTGGGAGGTGTGTAAAAACAGTTCATGGTTAAGGCTAAGACCACATGATAGGGCGAGAGAGAGAGAGAGAGAGAGAGAGAAAGACTGAAAGGGAGAAAGCAAGAGGTGTTAGTACAAAGTACATCCATAGCCTTCCTTCTTGTTACTGTTCGCCAAGCCTAAAGTGTCTGATGCTAATTATGCTCAGATTTTTGAAAATTTAATTATTTAATTCTATTTGTCTAACTGGAAGTCTATTCTGCTGATTCCTGTCAAACGATTCTCTCCTTTTACAAAGGTATTTAGTAGTGTTTACTCCAGTAGGTGTGATCATGCAACTGACACCTTATATTTCAAAATGCCCCCTAAAAATATAGCAACTGACACCTTATATTTCAAAATGCCCCCTAAAAATATAGCAACTGACACCGTATATTTCAAAATGCCTCCTAAAAATATAGCAACTGACACCTTATATTTCAAAATGCCCTCTAAAAATACAGCAACTGACACCTTATATTTCAAAATGCCCCCTAAAAATACATTGAATGTGCGCCAGTCTTTCTTCCCCACAGTCCGTTTGCATTTGTTGAGAAAAACCCAAAGTCCTTCTAGAAATATATAAAATTCCCTCTAGAAATATATAAAATTCCCTCTCAAGTTGATGACAAAAGGAGAGTCTTTCCCAGGTAATATGACCTGGAGTAATAACTATTTACAATCCAGATTCTTTAAGCTGCACCCTTTATCAGAAGTGAATTCAAACAAGATATGAAAAACACCTACTTCTTCACATAACAATGACAATTATTATTATACTGTTTATAATCTTGTTTCGAATCCAGCATCCGCTCATTCTGCTGCACTTGAATAACCAAGCTGGCCAGATCACTTATGATCTTTTCAGTTCCTTATGGAACATACAGTGCCACAGCTTTTTGACAAATGCTGATCACTAACATTCTGACAGCATATTTCACTGCCTATAACCAGATGTCTGAGGATAACATGAACTAAATAAAGAACATTTTCCCAAAACTTTGTACACACATTTTTGTTGAAAAATGAATTGAGTAGTGTATTTAGTGATGCATCTCTATGTTGACACTTTTAAAATAAAATTGAGCTTGAAATTTGCATTCTCTCAAGGTTTATGTCATTTAATAACAAATAATAATATACTTTGAAGAGCAGTTACCTTCAAGTTATGTCCCTTTATTTAAAAAAACTCCAGAGATCATATACACTGTACTGAGCTTTGGAAAATGCTTTTCGGTTGATTTCTCACATTTATGTAAATATAAGGCACTTACATCATGACCATGGAGAAACTTGAATCCACAGATGTTTGAGCATAAGGCCAACATTGTAACTGTGCTACTCCACATCCAGTGTGCCCTGGCAATAATCTCCCATACATTGCTTTCAGATTGTGGTGGTGTTCTAACCTCCCCGCAGGGCGTCATCACCAGCCCAAACTATCCATCTGATTATGACCACAACGATGCCTGTGCGTGGAGAATAATAGCACCAGAAGGTTCTAGGATCAGGGTAAGAATTGCTTCGTCTAGCTTTAAGTTTAACAAGTTTATTAAATCATTCCCAGACCATACTGGATGGTTAATGGGGGTCAAAATAACATTTAACAAATGGCGGGACAGACTTGACAGGTTAAAGAGTACATCATCCCAGACAATAAAAATACAAAAATATAAATACAGGATGAAGTCTTCAGTTTCAAGAAATACAATCCTGAAGCTTGAACATACCGGCCAGCTTATATATGTAGCTAACATTTTTAATGGTACTTTTCTATAATAATCATAATGAATCTAGATAGTTTCTAAAGATATTTTGTTAAGACATCTTTGGTTTCGAAATGTATTTCCTTTGATTAATTTCTGGTGCCCTAGCACTCAAACAGTGCATGAAATTCAGCACCAATGGCACTATCAACTTGGCTTCATTTTCTCTCCTTGATATGTATGTTTTCCCACCCCCTTTTTTCAGTTGGTAGTCAATGATTACTTGATCCCAGATATGTGGATGCCATGTGGATGCCAGTTGTTTCATGAGTCAAAGTACTAGCCTGCCTACAGAAATTTAAATCCTACAATATTCTCCATTGTGTGTTAATTCAGTATTTTAATAGGTATTTTTTTTGTTAGTTATCATTATAGTAGTGTTACAACTCACCTTGTTTAATTGCAGTCTGGTTGATAGTTACGTTCACTCAATTACAACAGTTTTAAGCAAGAGATACTGCAGTTTGTACACAAAGGTCATCAGATAATCATAACTTCTCTTACTTGCTATCTTATTCCATCTTGAATAGTTGCAATTAAGCAGAGACTATGTTAGTAATAGATCATTCCATGATAAGTCACAGCTGCAGTCATCCAGTTTCGGAAGTTTTCAGTTATGTTCACTGAAGGCCATCCTGAATAAGCCATGTTTATGTTGTTTTATTTTTGTAACCCACAGCTACGGTTCACTGACTTCAATTTTGAGAACCACACCGCCTGCCAGTATGACTATCTCCAGATTCAGAATGGTGGCCTGCCCGATTCTCCAGAGATTGGTAAATTCTGTGGTTCGACCCTACCCCCGGAGTTTTTGTCTCAGAGTAATGAACTGCGTATCACCATGAGAACGGATGTCAGTTTATCGGCACGAGGGTTTAGACTGGTTTACAATTTTGACAGTGGAGGTAAGTCTGCCATGTTGTGAAGAAAGGGCTCAAATAGTCAGCACAAAGAGCAAATTAAGTTCGTGAAAGTCATGTTAGAGATATGGTAAAACTGCACAACCTCAATTTCATCACCTTTGTAGTGCAAGTCTATTATTGGAAAAAAACATGCAATTAAGTAAAGACCTGTGTGAGTGTATCTGTCCACCGATTTTGTTCAAATTTGCCATGTGAGTCACAAATTCACTGTAGGTGACCCTTCTTTGATCACCATGTATCTCATGTCTCGAAATTTATAGAAAATGGGTTCTTCTACATCTGTATAATTGGTTTGGTGGGCCTCATGGGTAATTTTCAGACAGAAAAAGTACTGGAAAGTAGAACATTATTTTTTATGTGCATGTCCACCTTTCGAACAACAGGAAAGCAGATCCTGTTCTGTTTTCACTTGTATTTCTTGGCTTGTTCATTTGTTAAGCAGATAAATTAAAAAAACTTAATCAACTGGTCTATTTACGTGAAAGAAATTGTAGACCTTTTTTGTGTTGTGCCAAACCGCAATTCTCAAAATTTAATTTATATGCTACAAGTTATTACAAAATGACACAGAAAAATGTTCGTACAAGTTGCATGAAACATGCTTGAAAGGTTACCAAGTATTCAAATTTAAAGGTAAGATTTTTTTATGTCTATTGAATTAAAATATTGAATTTTACTATGATGTTATCTTTTTGTTTGTAAATGAAATTTAATGTGAATCTTTCTCAGCCTGCGGAGGACTCTATCACAGTAATCAAGGCAACTTGAGCACGCCCAACTACCCATCTAGCTATCCTCACAATGTGGAATGTCGCTGGGACATCAATGTAGATTTGGGCTATATAGTCAAGCTGAGTTTTCTCCCACCTTTTGACTTGGAGGCTGCCAATTGCGTCTATGACTATGTCGAGGTTTGTGACAAAGAAATGAATCTGCAGTATGGTCTCACGACTTCAACTTTATATACAGTCCAGTCTTATTAATGTCATGACTGCCTGTGCCAACATCTTGCATAACTTGATGCAATTCATAGGTCCCAAACTGTCCCTTCTCTGTTATTGTGAGATAAGTTCTCCTTAGTCAACATGTAATTCCTTCCTTTCCTCTTGTCGACATCCTGCTGGCATGACCAGTGAGCAACGTTTGACCATATTGTCACTAACCCCCTCATTCCTGCTGATCATTTTCATTGCCCTTCACATTCACAGCACCACCAGCAGTAATTAACCAATTGCCCAAAGCTGTCAAGTTCGTCATGAAGGAAAAGGTGTGGGGAGGGGGGCGGGGCGGGGGGCGGTGCCCGGCCGGGAGGGTAGGTGATGGACAAGAAGGAGAGAATGCGAGGGCTGTGAGAATGTTGCTATGTGCACCATGTAATACGCATGCTCTGTTTCTCTTCTCTTTCTCTACTTGCATACCATTGGTATAAGTTCTAGACTGCATTATTTATCAAAGGCTGTTCCTGTATTAGTAGCCTCCCTGGTCAGTTTGTACACTAATATTCTTAACTTTGTTTACTCAACACAATTTCTATGGGCCTGGTGATGTGGAAATATCCAGATTCCACTTTATTTCAAAATCTGGCAAAATTGATATTTAGTGCTCTGTGGCCATATTCATAATCCTTACATTAGTTAACATCATGTGGTAACCAGGGGAGACTCCCAAAACATTAGTGGTGTTCACTTAGTTAACGCAGTATGTTAATTAACGTATGGATTATGCAAACAAACTTTGGTCGAGTTCCAGTGTTCTGGTCTTGAATGCCAGTTCTCTCTACCCGCAACTACTCATTAACCTGAATATTACGCACACTAACAATTGTGGCAGGATCTCTTGGAATTTTACTTTTTTGCAGTCTTACTGTATTTTGATCATGAACTGATGTCAGTCAGTCTGACAAACACTCATTAAATAGATTAAATAAAAATAAAGATAAAATCAACCTTTGTTTACACTAATGGGAATACATTTTACAGTGCCATACAATGTTATACATTTCATTCTTCCTTCACAGTAATACATAGATATACAACAGTGCACATAATACAATATTATCACAAACCAAATATAAAACACAGTCATTGTTAGTTGCCACAGTCACTGTCAGGTGCTCACTTAAACCCGAGTTAAGTGGGGAAATAAAGGTAAAGTGTCTTTCCATAGGACACTATAGTATAAACCACCCAGCCGGGAATCAAAACCACAAACCCAAAACCTTATGGTCTTCAGTTTATGAGAACAGCTCACAGGCCGCACAGTCATGCTGCCTCCTGTCTTGTCAAGGATGTAAATCATTTCTTTTCTTTTGGAAATCCAATTTTGCCTGGCCTGTTGTGTTTCTTCAGCTTTTTGTTCTGCTTTCCCACATCACACTTAATTACTTTGATGTATGATGTTTCTTAAGGCATTAACGGCAATTATCTCCTGGACTCTTTCACCTAATGTTGCCTCTAACCCTACACCAAGCATTGGTGGGACAGTCCCAAAATACAGTGGAATCTCAGTATTAAATACTCATTTAATAAGTATATCTTATTATTAAGTATGACCTTCAGAGGCACTGATTCATTATCATACCATCATTTCACTATTCAGATGGGCCTTGTTATTAAGTATACCTCAATGATCAGCATACTTTTTCCGTGCACCATGGCATACTTTATATTGAGGTTTCACTGTATTCCAAATTACGGTAAGGATGTACATGTGCGTCAAGCATGATGAAGAGGTTAATTGCTGTCCTGATTCTTGTTCACTTGTACGCTCATATTCTTTGCCAGGTGTTTGATGTCACGTACAATGGCACAGAGGTCAGCCTTGGCCGTTGGTGCCAGAACATCAATCCACCTGACCTGAGGTCTACAACTAACAGAATGGTGGTGGTCTTCCGCTCAGACTTTTCTACCAATGGCAACGGCTTTACCGCCTCCTGGGATGTAGGTCAGTGAGGGCTGCAGTGAGAATGATGAAGATGCTGGTGGTGGTGATGGTGGTATGATGAGCCTCCACTCTTTTCTGCCATTGAAAGTGGGTTTATTGGGCTATGGTGATGCTGATGGTGGTGGTAATAATGGTGATGAGCATCCGACCAACATTTGGGAGGTCTCAGATTTGATCCCCGGTCAAGCAGATGTATTTTTCAATATCTTCACTTTCTTCTTTCTTCTTAATTTCTTCATGTACTATTTGGTGTATATATGTACACATCTTTGTAATTTTGTTTCCCTCTCATGCCACATGCGTTGTACATGTTCCTGCTCAACTTTATTCATCATTAATGGATGATGATGAGATGATGATGATGATGGTAATGGTGAGGGTGGTGGTGGTTATATGATGAGTGGAGCCATCCATTTTCAATACCAATGACAATGGGTTAATTGAGAAATAAAGATGATGATGGTGCTGGTGATGATTATAATGATGGTGGTGGCAGTGATGAAGAAGATGGCCGCTGGGTTAAGATCAGTTATTCAGCACTTTATCTGACTCTTGAGTAAAAATCAATAGAAACAATTTTGTTCAACACTACATCTGGCTGTTGGGTTAAGCTTAATAGAAACAACTTTATTCAACACCTCATTTAGCTCCTGGATAAAAGTCAATAGAAACAAAAATGTTCAAAACTTCGTCTGGCTCATGAAATATCTTTATTTTAACAACGCATATGGCTCTTGGATAAAAAGCTGTAAAAACCACTTTGTTCAACACTATATTTGGCTCTTGGGTTAAAGTCAATAGAAATAACCTCATTCAACAATACACCTAGCTTCTAGGTTCATTTATTTATTTCAATGACAGACTGTGTTACAAACATATTGGATCATTTACTTATTTTCGACACTGTCTCACTTTGTTTGGGGGCTTCATTGCCATAAATTTTTTGTTTAATATCTCTCCAGAATGCAGTGGTGTATACACTGCTGACTTTGGCATAATTTCCTCGCCTGCCTACCCTGACCGTTACCCCAACAACATCAAATGTAACTACACCATTAGTCCTGGAGAGGGCAAGCGCATTGCCATTGACTTCCTGGACTTTGAATTGGAAGGTATGTGAATTTCTTTTGTCTCCTCAAGTTGTCTCTGATTAACTTGATTTATCTCTGAGTAGTTGGTAGATGAGAAAGTTGAAATATTGATGTCAAATTTCAAGACATGTTAACACTGCCTACCTTAATTGTTATCCAAACAGTCTCATAATGTCTTTGCAACATTACCAGTATATAGGGGGGAGCAAAAAATCAGCAAAGGAAATTCAGATTTCAATTTTTTGTGTTTTTATTTGGATGATTTAATAAAGAACTGCACTCTCTGAATACACATCTATCTCATTTTGCCAGGAGAATGCATTTACCAAGTGTTTGAGAAACACGTTTTAATATATACTATTAGCTCTGGAAAAGGCAAGTTCAGTGCCACTGACAACATAGACTTTGAATTAAAAGCTCTGGGTCCTGTCTCTTTCTTCCCCCTTCTTGTGTTCATGATTTATTCCGATAAACTGGCAGGCTGGGCATTTGGAAATGATACTCAAGATTTACTGAAAAAAAAATAGAAAATCTCGCAACTTCATGGAAATGTCTTGGGAAACATATTCTTTTGGATATCACATTGCAACTGATACATCATGAATAATATTAATCTATTTGTAATAAACTTGGAAACTTAGCATTTGAAGCTGACATATCAAGACATATTGAAGAAATAGAAAAGCACACAGAAATATCAAGACATATTGAAGAAATAGAAACGCACACAGAAATATCAAGACATATTGAAGAAATAGAAAAGCACCCAGAAATATCAAGACATATAGAAGAAATAGAAAAGCACACAGAAATATCAAGACATATAGAAGAAATAGAAAAGCACACAGAAATATCAAGACATATTGAAGAAATAGAAAAGCACACAATCTCATGGAAATGTCTTTGGAAACTTAGAATTACACTCTTCAGACTATGACACTGTGCTTGATTCTTAATAGATATTTTTGAGAGGGGGAGGGAGGAGGGTTGATTTTTTGTGTTTGGTATGTGTCTGATGAAATAGAATAAATATCTTCCGTGGAGCAACGTGTTCCTTTATCATGTATAATTTGAGTTTGTGTGGAGTGGTTATTACATCAGTGTCTCTAAATGCATGTTTTGTACTGCATTTGTATTTTGCTGGAAATGAAACAGATGTGCCTTAGGTGGGAAATACAGTTGTATTTTATTTTATCGTAGCTCATCTCGTCTCATCTCATCTCACCTCACCTCACCTCATCTCACCTCACCTCATCTCATCTGAAATGGAGCATGTTTTACTTAATGAGATAAAATGCAGGTAATGAATGAAGCAAACATTATAAGTAGAAAATTGCCTAAGTGTCAGTCTAGAATTAATTTAACGGAGAGATGTATGTTACTCTGAGGACACAGTTTCTCGAGTTACTTTACAAAACCATATTTTGTGTTTTGTAAAGAAATCAATACCTGTTGGAGGAAACATCATGAAAACTTAGATCCATGGTAAATGCAAATATTATTATTGAAAATGGTAGAGGACGACATTGCTAACAGATTGACCTGGAATGCTCATGTGTCTGGGTCCAAGGTCAGTTTACTGGAACAACAGATATCGGGGGAGGAGGAGGAGAAAGAATGTTAAAACCACTACTGCCTACAAAGAATGTTAACAATAGCCAGATTTAGGGAAGAAAGAAAGAAGATGCAAGCCCACAGGAAGCTCAGAAAGAATACACAATCAGACAACAAAGGGATGATTAGCAAGGAGACTGTATGCTGGGTTTTTAATCGGGGAATGGAAAACATATGGACCTGATCTGCCCAGAGTGCAGTGATGTTGTCTCTATCAACAAGTCAACAATGATAAACACTCAAAATTCACTCAGATTCACCTCCTGATTTCGCACTTGTATCTAGGGCACATTCGTGGACAAACTTACAAAGGGGTTCTGAATATTTATGTCTGAAGAATAAGTTACATGGAATTGAGGGAAAACATGATGGGAATTAATCTCAGAAAAATAAAATGCCTCGGTAGTTTTGTGCATGAATGTGTCTGAGATGCACATAAGAAATCTGGTGATCGCATAACAATTGCAATTTGAGATAAAGTTTTCCTAAAGACACCACCCACAACAAAAAAAAGTGCACTATTTAGCACCTTGGTGTACACTTTTGCATGTAAAATGCATTGAATTGAAGATTGGTTTTTCAAAACTCGGTATGTGGTCTCTGAATATTTTTGAGATAAAGGGAAATAAGCTTAAGGTAATTGCTTTTCACACATAAATTTTTAGTTACCGTTAAATGATAAAAAAAAAATTAATGGAGTGGAGATTTTGAATTCATTTTGATTTGAATAAAATAACACAGAAGTGCATCTTTGAAATCACTACCAACTAATTTTTCAACAATAGTGCACAGACTTTAGGATAAAACGCCCTTTAATTAAAAAAGGGCAGTGGGCACCATGGAAGTGCACTCTACTCTACAAGGAAAGAGTAGAAGATCACCTTAGTGTAAAGCAACTGTCACACTATACCAGCGTTTTACTCTCCAGTGCATCACTTCAGCTTCTGATTACTTCCATATCCCACAGGCAGCACAACTTGTGGCTATGACTTTATCGAGATATGGAGTGGCAATGGGTCAACCTCCTGGCCAAACCGGCGCCTGGGCAGATTTTGTGGCACCACCAAGCCAGACACAATCGTGTCCACTGATCAAATGTACCTAAAATTCTGGACGGATGGGTCGATTGTCTTCAAAGGGTTTCAGGCTCGATACTATGCAGAAGGTATCTTTTCTTTGTTCAGCTTGTCATTGACTTAGATGATTGATGGATGGATTTGACTGGTGTGTGTGCATTTATGTATTTTGCTTTCATCATCGAGTTCATTTTCTCTTCAAGTAAAGTGCCCTAGAGCACCCTTCTAAGTGGATTTTGGCATTATAAATTAGTTATGATCATGATTATTTTCAAAAAGCTGAAAATTTGAATGAAAGATCAGACACTGAATGTGAAGTTGCTTTATATATGTGTGAGCAGTCGGGAAGGATGTTGGGGTCACGAGTGAACACTAGGCTCACAAGGGGAAGTTAGGGACTGATTCAGGCAGTAGGTATTTAAGAATTAAATTGTTGTGAAGTTAGCGTCCCTGAAGTGTGGTGGTAACATGCTCAGACTTGCAAGCTGAGAGAACCTGGTTCGATTCCTGGCAAGGGCATGAATATTCCTAGTGTTGGTTTTTTCCATAGTAATTTGTCAAAATCCCAGGTGACACACTTCCCTAAAATAATATGTAACATTTGAAAAATGATCAGACTGAGCTCACATTCCTCCCTCTTAATGAATAATAATAGAATGAATACTATATGCCTTGCCACCCGGTTACAAATTATGCTTAAGAGAAGATGATGATACTATATTAACCACAACATCCGTGGTTTTTGTGCTTAGGAGAACGCTGATTGTGATATTGTCATTTCAGGTTTTTAGTCTTTGCTATCTACAAATAGCACAATTTCAAACATGCTGACGTTATATTAATAGGTTCATAGAAGTTCTCAAGAGCTTCGTGTTGTGTAAGGAGTTTTAGAGTCCAAAGAAGTCCATAAGAAATTTATATTTTGGTTACTAGCAAGTGATGCAGTTTGTTCTGACATTGTCAAACTTCGGACATTTTGTTGATGTGACCAATGTATGACTTCGATAGCTTTTCTGAAGGCTCTTTGCTCCACGCAAAAGTTTTCTCCCTTTTTTTCGATAACCTGATTCTGATTCCATCCCTGATTAGCCAAAGAACTTCTCAGAGAATTTTGTCAATCACCAAATGCACCCCATTACCAGTAATTAGTAACAGGGCCTCTACTATGTCAAGTTATATTTGAACATTACTAGAATTGGGTTGTTTTTTTTAATGCGCACGTGTTCTGAAAAGTCCTTGAAATTCAGGACATAAAACTTTAATTTAGTTTTGAACATTTTGTATGAAATCTTTGTCAAAAATTTACACATTTGTATCCTTGTGATTGGAACAAAATGGTACCATGTAGAAGATTTGCACTACCTCTCAAGTATTTAAGATGTGATAAACTACGTTTGAACATGCATATTACAAAATCCCTTCATACAAAACTGTTATAAAACAAGTTACAAGTCCCAGTGTGATACCTGGATTAGATCAGTTCTTTGGATAGTGGAACTGTATATCTTTAACAGTACCCATATGCAGCAGACAAATTTACCTACAATAAATGCTGGTTCATTTTTTTTCTCTGCCACCAAAATAGGAAGTGTGGTGGCATAATTAGAAACAGGAAAAAAGAAATTCACATTTCCCCTCGTCATCTTTCATTCAGCTGTGAAACTTGTATCACTGCTAGTTATTTTTCTCTAGGCTTCCGAGGATAGGCAGTTTTGCACTTTGTGTTTTTATAAATTTCTTTTTGCATTGTCGGATTTCATTTATATGGAGTTATTCACAATCTTGTAGCTAAATGAAAATGACTACCTTATTGTGAGCTTGAGCAGCAATGGGTTAATACAAAATAGTTTAAAGCATATCAAATTGTGGATTGAGTATGTCTAAGTATGCTTAGGTGGAAGAGATGTGCTTGTATTTATACATATGTTGGAATGTATATTTGGGTATGTCTGAATGGTAAAATGTACATGAGCTTACATCTTATTATTATAAAATCTCTGTTTTCAAATCATCTTATCTTCTTTCTCCCTGTTTTCAAATAATCGTATCTTTTACCCTCTGTTTTCAGATAATCTTCTATGTTACTTTCTGCTTTCAAATAATCATATCTTTTTTATTCTCTGTTTTCAGATCATCTTATCTTTTACTCTCTGTCTTCAGATCATTCTATCTTTTACTGTCTGTTTTCAGACTCTTTATCTTTCCTTGTGTGTTTTCAAATAATCCTATCTTTTGCTCTCCTTCTACTCTCTGTCCTCAGATCATCTTATCTTTTACACTATGTTTTCAGATCATCTTATCTTTTACTTTTCTGTTTTAGATCATCTTATCTTTGATCCTCTGTATTTCAGTATGTGGTGGAAATGACACACGTCCCACAGGATCAATTTTCACCCCCGTTCATCCTAACAACTACCATCATAACGCCAACTGCTCCTGGCTAGTAACCGTGCAGGCTGACAGGATTATCAAATTCAAGTGAGTTGATAATAATAACATATTGTTCAAGGTGCTGGCTGTATACTTGTGAGTGAGTATGTGTGTGTATATGGGTTTGTGTGCGTTCCAATGGTGTTTTCTCAGAAGTGGTCAGGTGGAAGGAAAATGTTTATGAGGTTTAAAGTTTTTGAAAAAATAATGTGGATTTTGTAGGCTGTGAAGCAAATATCTACCCTTGTCCCTTTAAACCTACACTTAGTGTCTATTGTTTCCTCTCCATCAGATTTATTTCCTTTGACCTCGAAGCCCATTCATCCTGCCGGTTTGACTATGTCACCTTTTACGATGGTCCTGATTCCAGTTCAGACATGATTGGCCGGTACTGCGGTGACATGTCAAACGTCCCAGAGTTTATCTTTACAACAGGCAACCAAATGTATGTCAACTTTATCACTGATTCCTCTGTGAGCAAAGCTGGCTTCTATGGAAGCTATTGGACTACATATGGTGAGTGACGTGTGTGTACAACACATTATTCTGGATGTAGACAAATAGTGCTTTTCTGGTTTTTTTTTAGGTGAGGGAGGGGAGAGGGCTTAGAACCAGTTCACAAACAAAACATACCAATTACTCTGCTGACTGCTTGGCAGTGTAATATAAAGTCATATTATGTAATATAATATAATGTAAAATATTGTCATAAAACAATGTATATTAATGTGGTATCATGTATATTAATTATCACAATTTCAGTACACTATTTAGCTACTTTAGAGTGTGCTGTATATTGGCCCTTTGTCAACAGTAGATTAAATTTAGTTATCAGTGACACTCTTACCGATCTCTGATCTCTGCATTGCCAGCTGTGGACAGGTCTGTAATCAGGTTCATCCGGACATGTGGTGATAGATTTATTGCTAAACTACAATAAAAGTGCATTTCCAAAAACCCAGCAAGAACTTAATTGATGACAGTTTCAAACCTACTCTGCTTGAAACGCTGGACAGTCACATCATTTTTTCATAGTAGCGATGATGGTAGTCATGGTGGAAATGGTAGTGGTGATGAAGGTATTGGTGATGGTGGTGGTGGTGATAGTGGTAGTAACGTCTCAATAGTGTGTATTTTTGTGTGTGTTTGTTAATCGGTGGATGTGTATGGGCTTGAGCTATCATTTTGTCAGTGTCAGGCATTTTGGTCCCTTTTTGGGGTGACTCATTATGATTATAAATATTATTATTATTACTGTGATCATTGGATGATTTTATGATCACTAATTGACATGAAAAATGTGTGTGTGTTTTTTTTAGGGTTTTTTTTTTGCCTCCAAGACTGAGGAAATTGATTCTGATTATTTTGGGAGAAAGGGAAATATTTTAATGTAAGACTACATCCTGGCCACAAGTGAGGAGTCTTTGGTGTCGGCACCTAGTAATGTTTACAACATGAATCACTAGTAATAACCAAACATCTGTTTTGGGGGCCTACATCACTGCAGAGTTGGCAGATGGCACAGATAGTATCTAAAGAGCTCCCGCACCTTGAGCAAAGCATTCATGGATTTTTGTAAAACTTAAAAGTTTATTATAACTAATTATATCTGCTCAGAACATGAGGGCTTAATCATAACAGTATATTTGATTATTATTTATTAATTTAGCTCTGAATTTTTGCTGATATCCACCCCTTTAAAAGTGAGCATGAAATGTGTTCATGTGTTGATGTTGAGTGGGGAAGTGCTTGTGATGAATTCATGCAGCTGACCCACACTTGGGGGGCTGGCAGTCTTCAAGGCGAAATACTAAGACAACCAATGCTGGGTCACACAGTGAGAATTTTGGGCGAACCACAGGTTGCTGGCATATTGGTGTTAAGCCAACCATAATTTATATTTGACATAGGACCGGCTCAGGGATGTGGCGGGACTCTCAGGCAATCTAGTGGTCATATCACTTCTGTGGATGCGGACGGTGATGGTTATTATGAACATGACCTGGACTGCATGTGGCTCATTTATGTCAGTAAGTACTGCTGGTGCTGTTGATGTAATATGAGAAGAAGGTGGTGGTGATGGTAGTGGTAGTGGTAGTAGTAGTGGCAAGGATGGTGGTAGTAGTGATGATGGTAGTGGTGGTGATGATGATGGTAGTAGTGGTGGTGGTGATGATGGTAGTACTGGTGGTGGTGGTGGTGGTAGTAGTGGTGGTGCTGATGAGGGTAGTAGTGGTGGTGATAATGATGGTAGTACTAGTGATGGTAGTGGTGATTGTGGAAGTAGTGTAAATGGTGATGGCAGTAATGATGATGATGGTAGTAGTATTAATGATGGTGATAGTGGTGATGGTTGTGGTTATGGTGGGGGTAGTGACAGTGGTGGTGGTGGCATTGGTGGTAGAGGTGATAGTGTGATGATGACTGTGGTGGTAGTGGGGGTGGTGGTGGTGATAGTGGTAGGGTGCATGTATGAACACTGTTCAATTTTCAGGTCCAAACATGGTGGCAACATTTACCATATCAGGGATAGATATTGAAAGGCATGACAACTGTGTGTGGGATTATGTAAAGGTAAGAACTATGATGTGACATGAGAGTGTATATGATGAGTTTACATAAAATTATGGCATATTAAAGAACGTTGAAAGTTGGGGGAG